>NDXZ01014498.1:934-36688 GCA_003055125.1 Paykullia maculata
TTAAAAGAATCCAAAGCATATACATATACATAGATGTTGGTTGTAATCGATTATGGTCTTACCTCGCTCCTTATAAATAAACATCCTGAATAAGACTCTTACGTTAATTACTTACTTTTTTATGCAAAAGAGATATGCAAAGAGAAAACGCAACATTTTTTAACTGCCTGACGCATAATGACTTAAATTTGTTTTCATTTAAATTAAACTGAATTACATGGATTAACAGTTTTAATTTCTTCGTTTGTTCTTTCGTTGCGTAGTGCAACAAATTGTTAACTCTATATTAAAATAATGCAATTATCTGTTCATTCCAGAAAGTGCGCTGAAGAAACAGTTTATTTCTTAAACTTAACCAAACTCATGATAGAATAAAGTTAAACTATAAAATTAACAATTTAATACTGTCAGCAAACCAGCAATTGACTGACTTACAAACTTACGTCAGCAACCAGAATCACTACTGCCCAGAGGAAATAGCGAAAAATGTGTGAATGCGTTTGTATGTCTGTGGAATAAGTTTTAAAGTAGGAGTCAAATGGCATTAAATGAGAGTTTGGTTTAAGTAGAAATGCTGATGTGTGTGTGCATATAAGTCTGTGTTGGATTAAGAAAAAACTTTTCAAATTATTTCTTTTAAAAACATTAATAAATACCAAGAATTCACCTTAAATATCTGCTAATACAATTTAAATAACAAACATACCTATACAAACTTAAGGGATGCAAAAGTCCTTAAAATTCTTAACAGCAAAATAGTTACTTAAGGTCATATGCATTTTACTATGAAAAACAATATCACATAATAAAAAGAAAGTTGAGCACTGAGTCAAAGACAACATAAAATCGCTTAAAAAATAAGACCTAATTTCAATGTAACCAAAATATATGTAATTTTATTTGTAAAATTTAATTATTCATTATTTTAACTTATCAGATGTTTTAACAGTAAAAGTAAGTCTTAGTAGCGGAAAGCCTCCGCATGCAAAATACTCTTTTACCTTCCTACTATACTAACGCCTAATTATAGAAGCAAAAACAATGACAAAAATTCCACCAAAAACATCTTAATTTTTTCGAAAAACTTGTTAAAATTTAACATTATTTTTGTCAAGAATCGTTAAACAATAAAGTGAACATTTATCAAAAAAGTTCAAATTATCACATATGTATTCGGGTTTCTGTAACGATGACTAACCATAACTCTCTTTAAATTCTTTGCATGCTGTAGAGTATAAGAGGTTTTGGGTATATTTTAACATGATCTTGATATGAGCAAATCAATGAATGTGCTTGTGCATCTCTCTTCAACTTCACACTAACAGCATGTGTTCTAACATTATACACATACATAGAAACATGTACATATATGCTTGTGTGGCTTTGAATTAAAAAACTTTTTGTTTATACTATTTCTGAATACCCACCCACTCACTTCAACCCTTCCTTCCGTTTCTCATTTCTATACATCATATTTTATTTCCTTTTTTTATTTTTATGAAGAAATAAAACAAAATGAAAATTCATTTAGATTAAAAGAAAAATAAATAAAGGAAACAAACAGCAGAAACCAAACTAAAACAAAGTAAAAAAAACCGAAACGAAAATATCTATGGGTTCATAAATTTTTAAAAAGGCGGGAGTCAAAAACAACAACTATTAGAAAGCAAACTTTTTTAATTTTTCATCCATTAAAAGAGAGAACAAAAAAAAGTTTAAAATTAAGTCAACAGTAAGACAATCAAGAGCGAAAAAATTTAAGTAAATAAATAAGAAAATTTTCATATCTTTAACAGCAGCATAAAAGAAATTGACTCTTAGAAAAAAAAGGGTGGCAAAGAATTTCAAATGGGAAAATTAATTATAAAACATTTATGTAACTAAAAGTCGAAATGAAAAATGAAGTTAAACATCGAAATGAAGCTGGTTCAATCAACACATATTCTAAAGTAAATACAATCTTTAGTGCCGTTAAAAATTATACAGAATAACAAAAGAGAAAAAAAGGAAGAATTGAAATTATTCTTTATTGTTTAAAAGTTAAAAGCGTTATCTATTATAAAGCGCCTTAATAAATGAAAGACTGTTATGCTTGAAGAACTTTTTATTTTTAGGCATCTTTTGTGAGAATAGCTTTAACCGGAAAGTTCTCTTAGTAACTTCCGGTTACGATCGTACATCCATAACGGCAACCATTAAACTTATTATTGTGATATGCGTTCTTTACTTTATTACACAAAGATTTAAGGTTTGTGTAAAAAGTTTGGAATAAAAACATGGACAGTCGTGGTTGTTTTTGTACCGTGTGAACCGATTATGTTAATTTTCAATATAAATATATTTGTTTGGGGGCTTTGAAAAGGGGTGAAAAGTGATAGTTATAATAATCTGGTCCATATTTTTATATTTTGCAAAGCAGCTTTTAAAATACTGAAGAAGGACGAAGATAGAGCTCGTAATACTCTTGATTGTAAACAGGGGGAAAATATTGTTATTGAAAAATGGAAATAACCTAAAGATTGTATGTATCTCAAGCCACTGTGGGATCATGGAAAATAAGAAAATAATTTTAAAAAGATATTACGAATGGGCCCATAACCAGCACCCGGTAATATTGGGCGCTAAAACAAACAAAAATTAAAAACAATAAAATTAAACGAAACAGATTAGACGACTTAATAGAACAGCACTTTGTCGAACGAAAGGGATATTGACAGACCATTTGGAGCTCAAGAAGAATACTCAGCGAATATGAATGACAGGGCATGTAAGAAGAATAATAAGATACTGAAATAGATATGGTGAAGACTTAATAAAACTGTGAGATTTTTTAAAGCTGACAAGTATCCTGTCCTAGAGAAAGATCGGCTTTAACTTTTTCCTGGACTTTTGCTTCTTTCTATCAGCTATTTTTTTGAAAGCCTTAAGGCCCAAATTAACCGATTAAAATTTGGGTGGTGGAAAAACACAAAAACTATAAAATGTACGTTTTAGAAGTACATGTTTTTGCACCAAAAATATTTTTTAAATATTTGTTTAGGAATTTCTTTGTTAAACACAAAACAATGTTGGGTTAGATGGGTTTTTTGTATGACAGTGTGACATACAATCACACATTTTATTGCGATTTTCTCATGTAGGACAGAACTCTATTAGATTTTTATTTGACATAATCCCACGACTTTGTAGGATAGTCACTCAGGGCCTTTAATGGCATTGGTTTATGAAGTATAAATTAAACAATGGCTACCATTTTAGTTTACAAACGGTATGGGCCCTGTAGACGCATTTAATAAAAGATGGCAAACTATTATTGGAAAAATTAAATATTAAATGACTAACTTTAATGTAACTGTGTCATGATGCATATTATAAAAATATACTGTTTGCAGTTAAATGCATAATATCCTCACGATTTTACTTTATATATTCGTTACAATTCGCAAGTACCTTTGTATAAATATAATCCCATTATCTTTCAAGCATTTAATATAAAAAAGATGGATAATTTTTAAGCATAACACTTTATACATCTTTCTAAATAAATATCAGTCAACTGGCACTTAAAAAACATTTTTACTTTAAACCACTTTACCACAATTTGGTAAACTGCAGTTAAGAAGTATCATTGAAAAAATATATACAATTTTCTTTTGCAAATCAATGTACAATATTTTTGAAAAGGAAAAATGAAAAAAATCCTTTAGTTCCTTTGATAAATATTTTTTTATGTTTATCAGCAACGTCGTTTTACTCAGCACAATTTTGATTATGCATTTTTATTATAAATCTAAAGGATATTTTTTTCAATACTATTTTTCTTCTTTTTTTTCTATATCAATGACATAACAAAGTTACCCACAATAACAAGTATTATTAGAAAGAATAAAACAAAATGATTCAAAATTTAGCTTTTTCTCTTATGGTCAATTACATGAATTCTAACATTAATTTCTTTTTAACTTTATTTTGGGGTGTTACATATATTTATTTGCAAACTACTAACGAAAATAGAAAGGAAAGCAAAAAGTTAAAAATTCTTTAATCATACTCATCATACACTTCCAATAACATTCATTCGTCAGCCGTTTATTAAAAGATTCAGGGATTCATATGCTGCATGGATGGATAGATTGATGGTTGTAGGAAAATATCTTGCAATCACATGGCAACTAAAGCAATGACACCAGTTTATGCCTGAATACATACATACTCACACACACACACATACCAATGATAGTTCAATAAATCAACAACAAAAATAACATCAAATAAAATTTGAGATAAAGAATATATAACTATAAACGTCCTTGCGCCCATGTAGTGTTTAGTTTAGTTCTTCAGCAGTGATGCAGAAACCTGCAGCAACAACAAAAACAACACAAAGACACCAACATTTAGCTGTAGTTGCATTAAATCCCAAAAAATCCCTTCTTAACTGTTAAAATATCTAACATCACCTCATTCAAGCTCATCACTTTGTATCGCAAAGTTTTAGTTCGTCCTGATACATACATCTGTATCTGTATTTAAAGTGAACATGAATATTCACTGTGACTATTTGTTGGTTGAATGAGTTGCATGAGTGGCAACAACAAAAATTTGAAATTGATATTTAGAAAAATTGCAGATGAAAGCAAAGTATTATATTGTAGTAAAGAAAAATAGGGAAATGGAAAAAAGAAATCTACAACTTAAAATTATGAAAATAAAACACGACACAATAATGCAGGCAGCCAGATTCTTGTATTAACGGCTGTGACTTTCAACTAAGATATGAATCCCTTAATTGTAATGACGATAAATGCTGCAGGGAAAATACCAAAATTAAAACTTTGATATTTTTGGAAATTATTTACCATCAAATAAGAGAAAAACATTCTTATGATTAAGTTTTTAAAAATTATTGCTGGCAAAAAAAATGTTTTTGTTGAAGCTTACATTTTTGACGACGGGACGGCTAAAAGCATTTGAAGTAATGTTGACTACCAGCTTATCCATATAGATAAGAAAATCATCTAAAAATGTGATACCACATGATCTACATGGCCATAGAGCAGCTCTATTACCAAAATGTTTTCTAAACAAAGCCATGTTATTATATAGACTGTGTAGCAAGATGAGCCATTTAGTTGAAGTAAAATTTCGTTTAAATATCAAGACTTAATTTCAGGCCATGCTAAAGGGCACCGCTTATAGTTGTGTTACAATGATTATCATTTGTGAAGAGAGAACGACTGCGAGCTGCACCTGCCCTCATCTTATCAAAATTTATTCTAAATAGAATGGCAGCTAATAAAAAAAGTTAAAATATAAAATAATCCTTAATTTGTGATCAATCGTTGATGTTTGCTGGGTATATGTATGTGTTTGCTTTTAGTAAACCACTAATCGATTCTTTGCAAACTTTCTTATTGAAAACAAACTTGCATGTTGTATAAGTCTAGGGATCAGAAAAAAGCACTTTTCTTTTTAACTTTTTTGCTATTTGTGTATCTATGTATACGTATATGTATGAGTGTGTAAAATATGTATAAAATTTATTTATATCCCAGCAAACGTATTGCTTAAATCAAAATAAATATAAAATTTCCTAATCGCCGATACCTTTTGACAATACCAACCCTCTTCTTCTTGATAATAAATTAGCGATAAAGCCAGATAAGCGATAAGAATATAATGGGACGGTAGGTAGAACAGGCAGCTGTGAAGATGAGAAGGTTCAGTCCACTTGGGTCCGATACATACGTTCCCCTTGTGTTAGTAAAGCTTAAGGACTTTTTAGACCAAAAGGAATAAAGCTACTTTTAGAGTTTAATCATTTAAAACTTACACGATCCGAAATATTAAACTTCAGAACAATTAAAATTTCCTGGCGATGCCACACAACGGAGTGGCGAAATATTGAAAAGAAAAATATAATTTAAATAAAAACTATTTTATATAAAAACAGACCTGAAGATTAAATAATTCATTTGTAAAAACCGTTTTTTTATTTAAATAATTTTTAAAAACTTTTTTTATACATACATATGTACTTATGAAGAAATTTTTTAAATATTACCATAAAACCTAACATTCACAAAACATATGGTATTTTCCACTAAGGGTTGCCATTTTTTCTTTCCCCGCCTTAGGAAACACATGACAATACTTCTTTCTAAAATTCGTTAAAAATTTGTATCATCTACGCAAAGAAAAACTTAAGGCATTTAAACTTTTGGGAAAACAAGTAATTTTTTTAAAATCCTGTTTAAACTACACTCGTTTATTTTTATACATAAGTATGCATGTGCGCCATTGTGACCTTTTCCAATATGGCTTTTCAATCAAAGAATGTTTGTAACTTTTTCCAATTTTTTTTGTTTGTTGTCATTTAGTTTGGTAGTTGTCGACTTGTGTATCCATCAGCAGCTGTATAGAAATTTTCAATATAAAAAAGGTTACAATAAACCATTAAATATGTGTATGAATTGAGTACAATGCTGTAAGAGACAATAAAAATGAAACGACATCTATAAGGGAAATAAGAAAAACTAATAGTGTGTGCTTGAGCTACTTTGCTTTTTATACATTTGATACATTTACCGTTAGTCGGAAAACAAAGTGAACAGTTTCTAACGATTTTGGCAACATTCTATATAAGGCCATTTTACACTATAATAATGAGTGCTGCGACATGTCAGAAACTTAGATAAAATGATTAAGTTTTAAAGAGCAGTTGTGTAACAATCTGAATATTTTAAGACATTTTTCTAACCATGATTTATGATTTTATTTCGATCTGACAAAATCCAGCGAAACCCCAATAAGTTGTTGGATAATGTGTAAGTGATAATATTGATTACAAAGATAAGAAAAGTAGTTATTGTTACATTAAAAAAAAAACACAACATATTTCAGAGAGACAATATATAAAATAATAAAAACATAATTTTTAACTTTAGTTTACTTGAAGGCAGGTTGGTAGTAATTAGATTCTTTATCTCAGCGTTTCTGGAAATGTAAAGATGAATTAAATAAATCACTGGAATTCAATGAACAATAATGTCTGATAAGACTTTTAAATTGAGCATTAACCCTACAGGGTCTTTTCTTTGCTTCTCTTTTTGCTCCTCTCCCTAGTTTCTGATTAAAGTCACTGTGTATATGTATGTGTAAGAGTGTGTGTGCGATTTAGTATTTATTCGTATTTTCAATAATGGTTTCAAGTTTTTCTAGTTGGATTTTGGCTGCCGCTGTTTTTTTTCTACACATTTTTATTTATCATTTTTCTTTTTTAATATTAAGTTGTCAATTTATTTTTTTCCATCTATTAGTTATTTATACATACATATGTATGTAAATATGAATGTACATGTGTATGTGGAATACAATATATAGTTTATGTTGTTTTTATATCAATATAAACGGAAAAATTGGCATGACAGTTATTACTTTTTGAATAAAATATCAACAAATGGATGGATGCATAAATGAATAAATGAGTTTGGTTGATTGTGAATATGATTCTAACATTGAATGTTAACTGTTGGTGTATAAGTGCACACGTACATATTTGATATCCAAATGAGAAACTACAATCTATGAATCTATATGAACATACATACATACATATGTATGTATGTTCATACATTTGTATGTAGTCGGTCATATGCTTTTTAGAAAAATATCTATTTTTTGGCTTCAATTTATTTCTATTTATATTGAAGTTTTATGGAAAACTTGAAATGAAATTTGAAACCTCAAAAGTTACTTTCGAAGGGGTTAAATGAACTAAAAATGTTGATATTTGTTATTACAACTTAAATGAAAACAGTTGATTGATATTGTTGTCCTCTAAAAGTTAAATGGTCTTAGGAGTTGGAAAGCAAAAAGTTGAGGTTTTTGTTTGGTTATTACTTTTGTAATGCAGCTTTAAACTCAAGTACTAAATTGCAATTAAGCGAAATAAATCTAATTCTAACAATCATGAATCTGTTACAAAATTTATGCTGAATCTTTTGTTAATAAAAAAAACATTGAACTTAAAAAATGTATAAATTTTTATACATAAAATTTTGTTAAGGAAAATTGTATGGTATATTTAATTTTGAATTGCTAATTAAGAGAAATTTTCGAAAAGTATGTAAATAACCTAAAGCAAATAAAGTTTATCCAAAATGTTCTCCAAAAGGAAAATTAAAATATTTAGCTAAAGCGTTTTTCAATAACTGCCGCCAATTAAAAATTTTGACGGCCAGTGGTGGCCATTTTATTTTAGTAGCGTCTGTCTTATCTGTAGCTTATTAAGCAGATACTGATGCCAAAGCACTATGACGTTTGTTTAAAGGTTTCGCCATCTTACACTTTACGGCAAAAGCGATGTCCCTTTACAGTCAACTCTCCAACGTTTGGTAGCAAAATTCAAAACGACTTGTTTGGTAAATAATCTGCCAACGTTCGTAAGTTAAAGAAACGCCAGACCGGCCGAAAATATCGCCACTCTTGGTAAAAGTGGGCATAAATACCCGAAGCATTCGGCTTCTCGCTGGGCACAAGAACTCGGTTTTGTGCAAAACTTCAAACCTGAAAATCTTCACATCGGATCCAACTGACTTAGAAACTCAATGATTATGAACATATATGACGCCGTTTGTTCGCTGAATAGATTTAAATGGACATCTACTCGCCCTTGTTAAAAAACTCTTAATAACAAATGTTTGTTTGAATGTTTGAAATATTCTTATATCCTGTCGAGGATTTTTTAAAATATTACACTTTTTTCGATTAAGGCTCGTTAGAAAATCTTTGAATAGATTTTAAGAACAAAACTAAGCGAAAGGTGATCCTTTTTGATTTGTACTTGATTCTTGATCTCTGAGAAATATTAAGAGACTTGGTCAAGTAGGATAATTCTAATAGCTTATACATGTGTGTGTGTGTGTTAATTCTAAAACGAAAAAGAAAAACAGGCGTCAGGGTATATTTATTCATATATTTGTTTTTCTTAAAAAAAAAAAGAAAAGATGAACATTTATTTTTAAAAGACTTAACAACAAAGTGTTTTATTGCGAATTTGCACTAAAACGCCACTAAGAATTGTAACTAGAAAGAATATAATACCAAGAGAATTAAATAGAAGAAAAATAATGATGAACAACAATGAAAAATATCAGCAAAAAAATTGATGAATGACCCAAAAAAAAAACAACAACAACACAAGTGGCAACAAAAACTACTGTTTTATATATATAAAAATAAATATAAACTAAAATAAGATGAATAGTTGTTCTATGAAAAATCTGTTTGCATCATTGTTTCCATCAATTTAAAAAGAATTTGAAATATTCTCGTTCTTTTTATGGCTGTTTGTTGTTGTTTTAAATCTTTGTAAAGTTGAAACAAATCAATGCCAGAGTAAATTTAATACACAAAAATTTCTTGTTTTCCTTTTATTATTTTATTATAAGTTTTTATTGTTGTTTTCGGCTGGAAATAAATATGTAGAAAAGAAACTTTAATTGGTTTAACTTTGCAAGGAAGTAACAAATAATAGAAAATAAATTTATAAATGATTTAAGTTTATTATGTAATGGCCCAGTTTGATTGAAATATGTGTAAAACATATTAGAATATATAATCGATGTTGTAATATAAAATATATGTATGTATTTTTAATAAGGGGAAGGGGGCCCCATTAACAGGAGTCCCCTTATAAGATCTTAATAGAGCAAATATCTGTCGATGTAAAATATGTACGTATGTATGTCTAAACGCTAAACGTTATACAGTGAAATTGCCTCTTTATTATAGCCATTTAAAAGCATTTTGCGTGCTGTGTTGTCCTGTATTAAAAAACTGCTTGTTTTAAGGGGAAAAAATTTATGAATTAAGTTTAGGGCATATTTCTCTGTGGCACATTGTTGAAAGGAAATTTTATTGACTTTCCAAAAAATTATTAATAGCTTTTGTAAGAAAAATATTTGCAAAAACAACAAAAAACAAAAAAACAGTAATAAATTAAAACTTTCTACAACACTCTGTATATTTTGATATCACTTGTAGACATATTGAACTTATTTTTATATTATGTACCTTAAACAGTGTTGAGTTGTTATTAAAAAATTTTGGAATTAAAAACAAACAAAAATATTATCAGAAAAACTTACATCTGTCAATGTCATCAAATGGTTATCAGAAATATCAGCTTCCTTGAGTGGTTATTCACTTCAACTTATTTTAAAAATATATTCAAATAGAAACTTTAAAAAGCCTTAATAATTTATATGGAAAATTTCTTTAAGTGGGTAAAAGTCACTTATTGATGGAAAAGTAATTTTTCCAAAAGATTAAAAAATGAATCAGGATAAGAACCGGAAATTTTTAATCGATAAGTGAAAAGCAAAAATATTCAAAAATAAAAAAAAAACTAAAAGATGCCAAGAGATTTAAGATTATGTACTAATGACGCAAAATCAAGTTTTTCGAAAAGATTATTTTTCATAGTGCTGCAACATTTTAATCGATTCTTAAAAGTTTTAAAATTTATTCATTTTAATTTTTTTGAAGACAAATAGAAAATAAAGCTTTTAAAAATAATGCTTAAATAAATATGTTATTAATTAAGCTTAAAAACTTATCAAAAAATGCTGCAAATATTGTTTAAAAAAATTAAACAAACGCATTTGGTAAAATATTATAATGCACTGCTATTAAATTGCACGGTACTGTACTACTGCACCAAGCTTAAGTTTTAAAAAGATCGCCAAAAATTTCTCATAAGCTACAAATAAAGAAAATAATAATATATCTTTTTTAATAACAAGACTTTGTTGTTTATGTAAAAAAAAAAACAAATGAAAAACAAATTGTTTAAATGCGGTAAATGTGGTTTGCGGAAGAATTTGGGCAAAAAGTACGCAAAAAAGAATAAATATTTCAGGCTATTGTTAAAGCCCTTATGACACTACATTTTTATTTCATTGAATTGATATAAAATTGATGGAAAGAAACAGTAAATGTTAGAGAGAACAAACTATAAAAAAGATAAACAAAAATGCAATGTTTTTATTCTTTGTTGTTATCTTTTAAAATGTTGCCAACTTTATGTTTACGATAAAACGCAAACAAAATAACAAATAAGAGTAATAAATTGCGGTTTTTGTCCATAAACTGTTGACTTAGCAATACTTGTAGTGTTTCAAGCCTGAAATGTCAATTTTAAGTTAAACAGTTTTACATTTTTTTTGAAAGAACCTAATTTTTTAACGATAACTTGAGTAAAATTTTTGTCAATTTGCTATTTATGTTTATATATTTGAACTCTTTGCACTTTGCATATTTTGCTATTACATTATATTTGCACTGCTTACAAAAACTTAAACAATGCAAGAAAAACGTAGTGTCATAAGGGCTTAAAAGATTGTTAAAAGTATTTGTTTTTTCTTTATTTTGTTTGTTATATTTATTGGAAAACTTAGGAAACCTTATTAAAGCTGCTGCTTTGGCTTCTCTTCTTAAAAGTTTTCTAATTTTCAGATTATTTTAAGAGTCCCCCGGAGTATTCAAAAGCTAAAGTATTAAAAATTATATAGTTTACTGGCAATTTTGTTTGACATATTGTTTTTTGTACGTGTGTGTGTGTGTGTTAATTTTTTTTATCCCTCTTAGGTAAGATTATGATATAAATCTTTTGGAGTATCTAAGTTGTAAATAAAAAACAGTCTATTTAAATAAAAAATTTTAAAAAATAAAATATTGTTGTGCAAATGTTTGCCAAAACAAACAAGGCTTTTTATTAAAGGTAAACTGTGTGTATATACATACATATAAACATAGTAAACATACAACATACAAAGTTACAAGGACTTCAAAAATAGTGTTAAAAAAAGATTTACATTTGTTGTTACAAATTTATTACTTTAAAAACTACCCATCAAAAACTTGGTATTGATATGTCACTACAAATGTGCCTTCTTTTCAATAAGTTCTACATACGGTCTAATGTTGAACGTAATTACTTATTTATTAGATACCTAATAAGAAATAAAACTGGATACACTTTGGTGGAAAAAATTGTTAGCAGCCTCTTAAATTAGTTATTATAGTTGTCATATGGTTAAACATACTTGAAGTACAAGAAGTAATGTTTTTGATAGTAGTTTTTAATTTTGATGGGATTTTGAAAAACGACTAAAGTTTTTTTCTAAGTTTTTCTGTAAAATGTAACGTACAGAAGTAAAAAACCTCAGTTTTGTTTTTAGGAAGCCGAATACATTATTGATAATGAGTTGTATAAACCCATACAATCAATTTGATATTTTACTTATTAAAAGCAAAAATTTTAAAAAGATTGACTCATAAAGTTCCTGATTTATTATCTAAAATCTAAAAGGCTGCTTTCTTTGTTTGATGGTAAGTTGTTACTTAATGACATCAAAGAAATGACTTCACAATACTCCTATTTGTAAACGAGGGTAGTAATGGCTTATTTAAGTCCTTATTTGAAAGATAGCGGGCAAAGTACTTGCCTGCAATGACATCATCGCGTCAAAGTAATGGGTTTAAATGCCATAAGGTAAGTAGTGCGACTACTTTATTTTAATCATTTTAACTCATTACAAAGCAATACAAGTTTTTGCTGGAAAGTAACTTAAATAAAATGTCTTCAAAGTTTAGATATTTTTCTTTAAAGTTCACTAAACAAACCTATTAATAGTTTAAAAAATTGTTTCATTTAAAATGTTACAACTTAAAATTGATCATGTTCAAAACTGTTTTTAAAAACTTATCTTAAAAGTAATTCAGTTTTGAAGTACTTTATAATTTACCCTAATAACAGTTGTTATTTTTTTGTTAAGTGGTTGTTGTTGTTGCCAACAAAAAAAAAAGCCAAAAGACAACAGGAAATAAATAAAAGTTAAACAAACCTTAAGTCATAGCAAAAGGACAATTTAAATAAAATATATCGTTGTTATAAATAATAACTAACACAAGTTAAGAAAAAAATCACTTCTTGTTTGGCATAATAAAATATTAAGTTTAAGTTTGCAAAACACACAAACACACTTACACAACTCCCTCTAGCACCAACAACTTTTTGTTATCAAATAACTGACACATTTTACAGCTTTAAGGGTCAGGTTTCCTAAAATTTATGTTTTCATATAATAACATACACAGAAACACACGCACATACCATCGCAAATGCATTAGTATTTAAATGAGTGTTTGTTAGTGTTAGTGTTAATACTTAAGTAAGAGGAAAAGATAGGAACTGAGACGGAAGTTATAAATTTCCATTGTACTTATGTATGTATGTAGAGATCACAGATACTTTTGTGTCAACTTTTACTTAACTGAGGAGATAAAGGTGGTGTACGTGAGGTGCACATTAAAACCAGAGACGATTGATAAATGAAGAAAGATCACAAATATTAAGAACAAAAAGATTTTTGAATTTTTTAATAATGATAATAATAAATATTTTCAAGTAAAATTTGCTTAAGCGAGGGATAATATAAGAGTTTGTAGTTTGGGGGATTATCGATTGAAATTTTTTAGTTTTACCATTAACCACAAAATCATGCGTCTCCCTTTTTGCCCTCTATATTTTTGTTTATTGATAAATGAGCTTGACAAATTCTTTAAATGGGTAGTGGGGGCGGTACTGGGGAGCTTGCAAATAAATTGTTATTTTTCTAAGGGTCATTACATTCTAAAACTACCTTTGGTTAGAAATTATTGGATTCTTAAGCCTCATAAGGCTGTTGTCAGACTACGTTATTGTCTTTTAAAGTTTTAAGCAAATTTGGCCATTTGATTAAAAAAATATGAACTTGTTTTTCCCTGCCCCTTTTTTTCAAAAGACTTTACTGTAAATAAAACATGGGCAACTCTTTTTAGGTCCAGCCTGAAAGCAAACATTCAATTTCGTTCAATTTATAGTTAAACGTGATACTAAACTTATTCCTTTATATCTATGGATTTTTGTAAAACTGTTTATCCTATTTTCCTGGCACATCATCAAGCAGAAAGATTATTTTAAAATTAGGAAATGTTAGTTTTAGTTTTGACAGCTAAAATAAGTTGTACCACACAGATTAGGAACTATTAAAGCCAGCTTATCTCTTTATCGTTATTTTTTTAATAATTTTACATAATATGTTACTTATTTTGCACTCCAAAAAAGAATAGAAAAGAAATGTATATCCTTAAATTTCCTAAATGATGTTAGGCTTGGCTACTTTTTATCTTTATTAAGACACTTTATCTACATACGTACATATGTATGTGTGTCCTTCTAAAGATTTATTTGTTTGTTTGCTACTTTTTTTTTGTCATAATATTTCCATACAAATAAATCAAATAATAATCAAATTTTATTTTGTATTTATAAAATATAAAAATAATAATTCTTTTGTTTATCTGTTTTCTTTTTCTCTAATCTTTTCAGATACACCATTTGTTGTAAGCTCGTTACAATTGTTTCCCCTCACACCAAACTCTGCATGTGTGTATGTGCGAGCCAGCAACTTAACATCTCCTCTTTATTATACGTTTATTCATTTATATCTTCATCATCTGCAACATTGTTTAAGGAAATGTTTTATAGGTATGTATGTATGTATGTATGCATAATAATATTTGTAAGTATATTTGAGTAGATGTGTGTTTCTCTTCAAAAAATCTATGACTTTATAATTTATGTACATACATATGTATGTGTGTGCATGTATATTTTTATGCTTAAATCTATTTATGTGGGTGTTTGTCTCATACATATGTATGTGTGTTTTGAGCAAGTGTGTTTCTTAGTCTGTATACGTTTTCATAATTAACTATCCTGTCACTGTGACTAACTTTTTTTTGTTAAACGTGACATGTATATATGTTACTTAAATAACTTTTTTTCTGTCAACGTTTACTTTTTCTATTATGGTTGTTACTGCTGCTTTATTGTTTTATTGTTTTTTTTTTTTGTTTTAACATTTTAATGTCACTTCGTTATGTTTTCAATGGCAGGGATTCCTAGTTTTTATATTTATATAGAATGTTTGACAAATTTTTTTATAGAAAATTTATTTTTAATATAAAACAAATTATATTATAATTTGACTAATCGAGTAATAAAGATCATTACAACACTTTTTGCCGTTTGAAGTTAAAAAATTTTTTCAAAATTTGAATTTTCTTAAAACTTTATTAAAATTTTTTTAAATGATTAAATTATAGAATATTTTAAAAAAAATATCATTGTTTAGAATTTATTACACGTTTTCATTTTATTAAGAATGTAATAAGAAGTGTATTTACGTATGTATGGATTTGGATCATCCTTTAATGTGTGTGTGAATTTGTTTGGTGTATTCAACGTAAAGCTTGATGGTAAACAATATATTTTGCTGTTCTGTCGGGGAGAAAATTAAAAGAACTGATGGTTAACCGACTCTCGAACACGCTATGTACAACTGGCCGTGGGAAAAGCACTGTGACTCTAGGTTTAGCCCACACACTTTTAAAGATTGTACCTGAAGAGCTTTTGATAGTTAGTAGCCAAGGTATAGTATAGTAATATAGTAATCTTTTTAGCGAATTCGTTCACAAATTCCAAGTTATCCGACTCTAAAATATCTCTATTTATGTATTTTCTTTTTAAAGGCGGTGCCACACCCCCTGCTAAAGGCATTTTTTGCTTAAATAAGGAAAGTTATATTATAGGTAATGATACAAAGGTTTGATACAAAAGATATAGCAGATCTCAATACTTCTAAAGTAATTTATTTAAATTGTAGAGTAGGTGACATGCCCCTTTATGTGGTCTTGTCGGTTTTTGCTTAAATAAGCTTACAGATATCAAAGAGAGTTACGTTAAGTTTGAGATGGCAAATTATATATATTTTTGACATGAAATGTATTTGAGTTGTTTGGGCGGTAGCACACCCCCTGACCCGATCCTAACAATTTTTTGCTCGAATAGGCGAAATGGTGTAAGATATAGTTCCACAAAATTTTGAGATAATAGATTAACAGTTCTCTTTACATATCACAAAATGTATTTAAAAACCAAACCGTCTCCTGAAAATTACGAACCAAACAAAAAAATCTTCAGGCAAATCGATTCAGCCGTTTTCAAGTGATGCGCTCACATACATGGACCATTTAATTTTTATATATATATATAGATATTTCTTTGCGGATTTTGGGTTAATTAGTTCTACTTTTAGTGACCCGAAAGGCATATTCTACACACAAATATAATTAATTTTTGTTTCAAAAAAAAAAGTAGTCACCTTTTATTGCTTATATTTCAGTCATTTATTAACTAATTTTACTGATAAAAAGAATATCGAGGATATTTCTGGTAGTTTATAATCAATAACGGATTTGTAGGACATCAGGGAGCTGAGAAACGTTGATTTCAACAGACAGACGGGCAGATTGACAGACGGCTAGACGGACATGGCTAAATTGACTTCCATATCTATAAGGATCCAGAATATATAATTTATACTATAAACTATTGTAGAAATTACAAACGAAATACATATACCCTTGCCACCTGTAGCAAAGAGTATAAAAATGTAGAAACTTTTACAAAAATACAAAAAAATTTTTTAAAAATTTAATTTATTTTTCATAGGGAAATGTTCTTAAAAATGGGTTTCTTAAAAAACTTTTTTTTATTTTTTTTTTGTTTCTTAGATATTAAGATATTGACAATTTCTTTAGTATTTTCAAAAATATTCCTTAAGAGCTTTTTTAGAAAATAAATTTTTTTTCAAAAATTTAAAAATTTTTAAAATTATTTCAGTAATAAAAATGTTTGAAGAAAATTACAAATATATTTTAAAACATTAATTTTTAAAGAAAACTTTCCAAAAATTTTCTTCTAAAAAATTTTGGAAAATATTCTTCTAAAAAAATATCTAAATTATTTTGTTTCTTCGTAAGCATTTGCTTTTGTAGAAAATATTTATTTCTATAGAAATAATAGGCTTTTAAGAAAATTTCGTTGTATTTTACTAAATACTTTTTTTGTAGAAAATTAAAAAACACGTTATTTAAAAAAGTTATTTTTTTAAACAAAATTGTTTGAAATTCTGCAAAAAAAATTACAACAGTTACACAATAGTTTCTACATATTTGCTTTTATAGAAACAAAAAAATCTACAAAAATTTTTATTTATAGAAGTAATTTAAAAAAGTTTCTTTTTTATTTATAAATAAAATGTTTAATATATTTTTAACATATTATATAATATATATTATAAGTTTTATTTAAACAACAAAATAATTAATTGAGTTTTGTTTTTTGTAAAACTATTTTATAAATTTTCTTTTTACATAAAATTTTTTTGAAATTATAGTATTTTGTTGTATGTTTTTTTATTGATAACAAACTCTTTTCATTTATAAGTTATTTTTAGCTGTTTTCAGCTTTAGTTTGAACTTTTTTATGTCAAAGTTAGAGCATCACTGCTCCTAATATTATATGATTGTTGTAGTAGAAATTTTCCTTTAACTTAATCCTGTTATAAAATAAATGAACAACACAAATAACAACAAAATCTGTAACAAAAAGAAGCACCAGCGACATGAGCAATAACAACAATTCATAACTCATGGTGGCTTAAATTTTTACAAGGGAAATAACAACAATTACAGCAACAACGAAAAAAACATAAAATACAAAGAGGGAAATTAAAAAAGAAACACAAACTGACACAATATTTACGACAACAACAAAAGAAAAAACCAAAAATAACAGAAACAACAGAAACAACAATAACGACAGTAATAATAAAGAAATACAAAACATTTGGAAATATTTACAACTTTTTTTTTACCAACCTCAGCTGAAGTAGCAGCTTCAGCCAGAGCAACGAGCATCATTATAAACTCCAAGTAGAACAAATTTTCATCACAAAAAATATTTCTTACAAAAAAAAAATCATAAAAACTAAGTAAATGATGCAGTTAAGGGAAGAGAGATTCAGGAAAAACTGTTTAGTCACGGTCAGGTAGCTTTTTTTTCCTATTTTACATTTTGCCAGAAAATCTTTGCGTTAAAGTGAAGGAAATCTTAAATAGTGAAGTATTGACAAACTGTTTAATGGCTGGTTGATACCTGCTAGGGAGAGAGAAATAGAGAAAAACTGTCAAAATATGTTTAGTATGAAATTCAATTGACAGCTTTTGTTCTACAACTTTAGTTTTTAGATTTTTTAACAAAGTTGCATAATTAAAGGCTCTAAAGTTTTTAATTTATAGTTGAGCAAAAAAAAAGTTTCGCTTAAGCCGCAATTAGAACAAAAAATCTTAAAAAAAAATTTTTTTTATAAAAAACTTGATGCAGGATAACAGATAAAGAAGCTCCTCTTTACGCCTATAGTCAAACAGTACGTTAGGCGCTTCGTTGTTAAGACTAGTCGTTGACTGCAGGAGAGCAATGAAATTGCTGACGAGCTTGCAGGAAACAGTTTGAAAATGAAGGTAGAAGTTTGTAAAAGAATGCTTAATCTTCCGATCGGCTACTACTATGGGCTGATGAATGAGTCGTCGACTGTTGACCATCGCAAACGTCAACTGTTCCTGGATATATTTGGTATAAGCAGACGCAGACTAAGAATTTTAATAGGAATCTTCACAGGACATTGTTTTATGAGATATAAACAAATCAGCATTATTACTCCAGACCTCTGTAGGTTGTGAAAGAACGGGAAAAAATTGAAGACAAACTGAGCTCATTGTTTTTCATCGTTGCCCAGGACTGCACAATTTAGATTCAAAATAAAAATTTTCTTTCAACAAAAATTATCTATAAATTGCTTTAGAAGTAAGAATTTTTTTTAATAATCGTAGGGGGGAAATGATTCTACGAAGAAGACTAAGCAACTTTGCTCTAGAAACCATAGGTCTAAAACCATTTTCGAGCCTGCGGAAATCCGAAAATATGGAACATTTTCGTTAACAGGAAGATGTTAGAAATCAAGATAATAATTCTGAGTTTTTAGAAGAGTCTCTTCACAGATTTCCCTTTTAAATAAAAAAATAATTTATAAACTGCTTAACAGATAAAATGAAATCCTACAAATACGAAATATTTAAAGCATAGAAAAAAATTTAACAAATTTTAAAATACTTATATATAATTATTGAAACGAAAACTAAAAACAATACAAATATTTATGTTTAAAATAAAAAAAAAATAATAACTAGATATTTAGATCCTGTTTGCTTCCTAGTCGTGGTAGTTTTCTACGAATCTCATTTGCATTATATTTAGTTTTTTTTTGTTGCTTTAAATATTTTTTTATTTTTAGGGTTATATTTTATTTCATCTGTTAAGTAGTTTATAAACAAAAATAATATTTTTTTATAAATAAGGAAAGTCTGTGAAGCTCCTAATATTAAAAGAAACTCAGAATTATTATCTTGGTTCCTAACACCTTCCTGTAAACGAAAATTTTTCATATTTTTGTATAATCAATTCCCCCCCTACGATTTTTAATTTTTGTTTGCGTCCATACGGTCGATTTGAACCCAAATATATGTATGTATATAGTAACATGTGTACATATGTATATAAAAGTTAAATAAGTCAAAAATAGTTTATAAATAAATTATTTACCAAAAATTCCTTTTTTTTTGGGAATTATCATAAAAATTATATAAAAACTTACAAAAATTCCATATAATGCCGTCGGCATGTTATAGAACTACAAATGTTTTTTTTGAGATGCTTTAAATACTCACATTTAGGGCTACGAAATACATACATACTTACATAAAGCAATTTCCTGTGCCCTCTAGCAAAATATCAATGAAACCTTTTGAAGTTTCCAATTCGATATACACGGCTATTGATGTTGTTTTATTTCAATGGGCGTTCAAATATGTCGGCTTGCATTTAAAATCCAACTTTATTTATTTATTACTTTAGACAGTTTACAATTGATTATTTCCATGATTTTTTCCAACTTGTTTTTAAACACTCACCTGACAATTATTATTGAAATAAAATAGTACAAGTGAGTATGGACGATTATAGAAGAAACAAAAATTATTTCATTTTAAAAACTCATATATAAAAGGTAAACTTTTCTATTCTAATTTCCTCCTTCATGAAATTGCATTTAATTGCCTCCAATAAAAAAATAAAAAAAACTTTTCGCACAGTAAGAGAGAGAGAGATAGAGAGGTAGAGAAAACATTTTGCTTGAGCATTCATAAACACATTCAATCACACATATTTATATGCACACCCACTCTCACACACTCTTCAAGTGAAACTCGTTTTTTCATCATCAATAATTTATTAGCACTTTAAACATCTATCAATGAATAAACAAATGAATGACATTTACAGTAAAACACGGTCCCTGCCCAAGTCCACAACATACTAAATCTTCATCGCACTTTAAATGCGGTCGGTGCATTCATGTAAGTTCCAGTGTATTTTTTCCATTAATTGCTTTCTGCTTTTCTGTTTTGCAACATCAAGGTTTAAAGGAGTGCTATCAATTGATTTATGCTTTAATTCCATATTTATAATAGAAAAATTGTATACAATACAGAGGCTAAATTTAAAAACACAAAAATTCATATAATTTTTTTAAATTCATTAAAAAATAAATTTGAAATATTTTACCTTTTGAAAATTTATAGAAAATGTTTGTAGTAACTAAAAATGATTTCCACTTGTCAGGCTCTGTCTATGCTTGATCAATTTGTTTATGTAAATATATATGTGTGTATGTGTGTACTCTTAAATACATATACGCCAATATATTCTTGACTTTAAAGTTGTCATTCTTTTTGAGTTGTTGTCGTTGAATATTTCTGGCTGATCGGCTACTTGTTTGTGAGTTGTCTGGTCGGTTGACTGCTTGACTGCAGGTTGATGCGTGTATGTACGTATGTATATTTGTATGTGTGCTAGTGCTAATGCTTGTAGTTGTCGCAATTGATTTGTCAACTTAAAAGTAAAGCCATTTGGATAGAAAAGTTCGCAACGACACAAGCTTGCAAACACATTGGAATCATATTTTCTACAATGTCGAAATGTTAATAAGAGTTCTAATAGAAACACACACACACACACACAATCTAATTAACTCACACATTTGAATAGAAAATTATCTATTTACGTTTAAGCAACGGATATTAATGATATAAAAGATGAGAGAAAACATTTTAAAGTCTTTGCCAGGATAATGATGGCGATGATGTTGATGATGATTATGCAGATTAATGATATGGGTTTTAGTGTCAGGCTCATTGTTTTGTCGTTTCAGGTATTATAACAACAACACATTCATACATATGTACATACATACAAACAATAAAAAAACAAGCCACGATTTTAATAACAACCGTAAAAAATATTTAAAACGAGTTTCATAATGACGGCCATTATAATGACTTAGAGAAAGATTAGCGCTAAAATATTCCTCAATGTATGAGGAAAATAATGAGAAAAAAACAATCAAGCAAAATATGTATAAAAAAATGTGTTAAACATTAAAAAGAATACAAAACAAAACGACGTTCATAAAACACAAACACTTAAATTTGATTTTGTTAGGGCAAGTAATATAAGGACAGAAAAAAAAATAGAAAGGAACATCTTTTAAGCCATAAAACAAACAACAACCCAACCAACTTAAAATAATGGAACAAAACCATGGAACAAGCCAAGCAATAAACACAATTTAGACATAAACAAGGTGACAACTTATTCACGTCAACGATGAAAAGCTACAACAGCAACAGTAACAACAACAACTACTAATTTTTTTCACCTTAATGCTTTATTTGTTAAACTTTCTACTTGTTAGTTTCACACGTGTTGTTTTACAGCAAATAAAACTCCTTCCTCTTAACGTTTAAAAAAACTTATCGTAGAAAACATGAAATCAATAAATAAAAATAAAAAAAATCAAATGTATGATAGTTGTTGTTGTTTGTATTTGTTTACGAGTCTTATATTTGCTCTTTTTTGCCAACCAAAAAACTTAAACTTCATCAATACGAAAGTTATCTATTACCCACGAAATATAAATGAAGCGACAAATAATAAACTTTGCAAAGCTTTTAAAGTTAAAAAAAATAAATTGTTGTCAGCAGCACTTAATATTCATACATATTTAAAACAGAGAAGTTTTATGCCACGAGGCTTAGCAGGAGAACGTACACTGATACATACATATGTACGTACATACAAACGTGCTTAAATATATAAATACAATAACACATGCATACGCTTAATATTAACAGAGAGTGAGAGAGAGAGAGAGAGAGAGAGAGAGAGAGTGAGAGAAATATAAATTTAAAATGTTCCCTAATTTGGAAATTTATCGAAAACATTATACATTTTTATTTTAGTATTATTTTCTTAAAGAAGTTTATCTTAAAGAGGGAAAATGTTTTTAAAAAATCTCGCTTTAAAAGACAATTTTGTCGTAAACTTGTTTTCTTCTTTTTATTTTTTGATAACCATTTATTATTATAAATCCATTGGACCATTTATTGCTAATAAAATCTACTGAAAACTTTAATGACAAACTTTTATTCTAATTTTTTCATAGAGAGGAAACTTATCGTAAATGTTTAAAAAAAATTAATTAAAAATTTTCTTTTGTACGTAGAAAAAAATATCAAAAACTTTTAATAAACATAAAATTTATCCAAAATTTCCGATAAATAAAAAATATATTAAATACTTTAAACAAAACGAAAGTTGATAGAATCTTTTGATAAAGGGAGAATTGTTGAAAGTTTACTTAGAACTAAGCAGTAAAAGAAAATCTTCTTAAAGCTCTATTCCAAAAAAAAAGTCAATCAAAATATAATAATGAAAAAAAATTCATTACAAATTTTAGCACAAAAAAAATGCCGTCTAAATAAATTCGAAAATAAAAATTTTTTATTAAAACAAATCTAGGAGAAAAAATCTTGTAAATTTTTTATTAAAAAGAGAAAATATAAAAAAAAAACTTTGCAAAGAGGTTTTAAAAATTTGGTATTAAAAGAAATTTTTAATGAAAATTGTGTGTAAATAGAAAACTAATAGAATTGTACGTCATAGAGAAAAAAATTAAATATTTATTTTATATATATAAATATATATAAAAAAAAATCTATTATGAATTAAAAAAGAAACCATCTTAAAGCAGTTTTCCAAAAATTGAATAACAGAAAAAAATAAAATATTTAAAAAAACACTAAATTATAAACAATTTTTTAATAAAAAAGTAATTTTATGAAAAACAATTATTGAAAATTTGATTTAACATTTTCTTATAAGATAAATTTTCCCACTGTTTTTTTAATGATAACGTTGTAAGGAAATTTGCCAACAAACGGATCTTTATTACGAAATTTCTTTTAAAAATAGATTTTATAAAAAATATAAAATTCATTGAAAAATTTTATTTTTTTGGATAATTTAATAAAAAAAAACATTCCTAAGCCACGATAGTTTTTTCGAAAATATTCTTGAACGAGAAATCTTTATTGAAAGTTTTTTTTTGAAATATTATTAAACATTTTTTCAAAAAGACAATTTTATCCGAAATTAAAATAAAATTTTTTTATAAAGACAAAAATTTAAATTTTTTTTAAACATTTCTTGTAAAAGGGAGAATTTCTTTAAAATATTTATTAACTAAAAAATTAAAAACACATTTAAAAAAATTCCGAAAATGTTTTAAAGAAATCCCATAAAGTTATTTTGTTTTTATTATTGTTTTTGTAAATTTATAAAAATAATTGTTGTCCCCTAAATTATATTTGATTTTTTTTTAGCAAAAAACATTCAATTTAAGTGTCCAAAACTTGTTGATTTTTTAACTTTGATAAAAAAAAGGCTCCCGCAAGAGGTTTCTTATTATTTTCTACAGGTAAACTCTAATGGGGAATCAATTAGTGTAAAGAAATCCTTAAAACTGTTGACTGCAAAATTATATAAATAATTTTTACTATTTCAAGTTCATTGGTTCCTAAATATGAAGGTCTAAATAATAAAACCTAAACATTCCCTTAACAAATGTAATCCTCTAAATCTTCTCAAAATTCCCTTTAGTCTAGTTTAGTCCCTTTATCTGACAGCACTTAAAATAAATGCTTATATTTATGTACATGGTGTGTGTTTTAAAAAAGCGACACGATATTTTAAGATGTGATGGAACTAATTATTATGCGCATATAATGGCAATTAGCTGTTAAATTTATACTACAACTTTTGCTTTAAAAATCTCTTTTAATTATAATTTTATATTCCTTTCACACACAAACAACAACACCCACCGCAGCACTTTTACAATTATATTTCTTTTCTCGTCCTCTTTTCTTTTATAAAAGTTGTCCTTTTAGATGAAACCAATTATAATCGTTAATTGTGGCTGAAGTGTATATCTGTGATAATTTTGTTTTTTTTTTGTAATTCTCTGCTACATAATTTCAAGTTGTGGAAAGCCCAAAGCTCTGTGCAGAAAAAGTTTATACTGAATAAATATTTTTAAATACAAAAAAATAAAAAATAAATAAAAATCTGCGTTTAATGCATTTCTTTATGGCAAAAACAACTCATTTCCGCTCCATAAACATTCGTTTAGTGGTTGTGTATTCGAATGGTTGGTTGGTAGTTGTTGGTGTTGCTTTTCTAATACTGTGACGATTGCTACAACGACTTCAGCGACAGCCCTCCGATGCTCAGGCGCTGGAGTGTTTTTTGTAGGTTTTTTTCTTTTATGGACAACAGAAAAATATGAAAAACTCTATAACTAAAATCGTATTGAAATTTATATAAATTTGTTTTTGCCTCGTTTAAATATTTTCATCATCATCATGTTTAAAATAATTATTATCATTAAAGCCGCGCATTAGTTTCTTTTAAAACTGGCAAATTCATTTTGACATTTTTTTTATTTTTGCTTTTGTACATTTTCAACTACAAGTGGGTTTATTTAACGTAATTTTTTCACAATTTTTTCGTATTCTATGTCTAGCAACTGAAGAATGAACAAAAAAGCAAAAATATTTTATATTATTTTTACTTAAAAAAAAATTGAAAACTAAATAAATAAGACCACTTAGCCAAACATGGCAAACGCCCATTGTGATGATTATGATGTTTTCTTTTTGGTTTTGCTTCTTTTTTAGTTTTTCGTTGTAGCTTTTGTTGGTTTTAGTGCATTTTTGCATGTTTCTATTGAAGAGACCATTTCACACAACTCCCTGTAGAGTAAAAGAGACAAATTGTTCTTTTCTTTTTCCGTTTTTATAATTTTGTGTGTTTTTTCACTTTCAAGTTTTATTTTTTTTTCAAATCCTTTTTATTGTTGCTTGTGAAATTGTATAAGATTTGGACAGAAACAGAATTAAAAAAAAAAGTTATATTTTGAAAATCATGACAATCTTCATTCATAAAACCATTAGTTATTTTAACTTAATAAAATAAATAAATAAAACGAAAAGAAAAACAAAATATGTTAATGAAAGAATTATTTTATTTTAAGTTTTTTGGGAAAATTAAAAAAAAAATTGAGTTTGTAAGAAAGTTTTTGAATTTTTTCAAGAAATGGTTTAAAAGTCCACTTTTGATCTTTTCCCAATAAAAATAGAAAAATCTGATAACTTGTTACCCTACCACAAAAGAGAAGCTGAGCCACTGTTGCCAGATAATATTTTTCTTTCCCAAAAAGAAAAATCATTTGAATTCAACATTTCCCCTAAATATATAAGAGATGATAATAATCTTTTCACAAATTATTTACTCAAGCTTAAGGTCTGTTTTAATATAAAAATCGTTTTTATTTATATTATATTTATATATTCAATATTTCGCCACTCCGTTGTGTGGCATCTTCAGGAATTTATAGTTTATAATTGGTTTTAATATTAGATATTACAAATTGAAAAAATTATATGTTTGAGTAAATAATTTGTGAAAAGAACATCAAAAAGGTAAAAAAAAATAGAAAAATATATGAAGATAATAATTTTATTAGAAAAACTTTTATTTTTTAATTGAAATACATATTCATATTTAATAATAACTATTTTCAAACATTTTTTAAAGTAAATAGAAATCCGGTTTTTAATAAATACATATTGAATTCAAGTTTCTCCAAATATATCAAATAAAATCTTTTTTGGACATTTCTGCACTAAAAAAATAATGCTTTGCTATTTCAATTTTCCAATTCTGCAAAAAAACTTGATCTATAAAATATTGTTCATTTAGTTATTACATAAGTTTTCTATATAGAAGTGATAGTAAATTGTTTACTGAGAAGATATTTTACCGGCATCCGAGTAGTAAAATCCCCTAAACACAATTATTGCCCCCTAGATTTTCCCCTTATTAATAAAACCCAAGTCTAGGCGGAAACCCACTAAACTGGCAACACTGAACTGGTCCCACGCTTGAAAATGGCAATTTAAAATAATAATATTATTTTGTATTTATTTCTATATTCAAGCGAGAAATCATCATCAGCATCAGCTAAAATTCTGGAAAAACCCTTTGTTATTACATTCATATATATGTAAAGCAGTTATTTTTGCTTTTGCGACAGAAATTTAAATTGTAGCTGGGCCTAAAAGAATCACAACTGTTACAGTTTTCCGGTTATATGATCAATATTGGTTTTATAATATAGAGCAACGACATGCAAGTGCTTATAAACATCAACGCACATTTCCCTTAAAAATTTCTTCATTGATATTTTGTAAAGTTTTAGTAAAATTTACAAACTTGGTTGCTTATATAACAATTATTTTGATTAAATAAATTTCAAACGCACAAAGCTTTCCACTGTTAAATGAAAATTAACTTTGTTGACTGACTGGTGCTGATGAAAATTAAAAAGTTGTTGTTCTATTTGCAAAATTCATTTATATTTTTAATTGAAATTTCTAATTGTATTTACAAACAAATTTATGGCATCTGCAACAATTTTGTTTCATTAGCTTTTTGTTGTACGACTCCCATTTAACTAAAGTTTTTCTAAAGTTGTAGCGAAATTCGCAAAATTTAACGATTTGGTTTTTGAATCAAACAATTAATAAAATTAAATTAAAATAGACGACAGATCTATGAAATAATAGCTTATTGGAAGCAAAGAGTTATTGATATAGTAAAATGTGAATATGGGACTATATTTTAACATACCAAACATCAGTACAAAAGCATAATTCGCTGATCACCTGCCGTGGTGTCGGGTATAAAACTAAAATGTTTGCAAACAAAATTTAAAGTGGGAAGGAGAAATACACGCCAATTTTTAATATATGATAACTAGATTAATATTATGTATTGCCCACTCCATATAAATTATAATATGTGATTCCCATTTGCAAAAATAATTTAGGATATGATTAATTTTTTTGTAATTTCTTATTTTTAGAATTTGCAATTCTTTTTTAAATTAGCCCGTAGTGCACTTGGTAATGTTTTAAATTTCTTTAATTTTAATATCTTTATAAAAAAAATTTTTATTTCAAGTTTTTATTATTATTATCTTTTGATGAGTGTTTACTGTCAGCTGACCAAATTTGTTCAATCTCAGTTTGATTATTTTTTCAATTTTTATTCTATTTTTATTTTACTACATTTTTAATTCGTTTAACTAAGCAATTTTAACAAACAAGAAAAGAAAAAACTAGTGAAAAAATATATTATTGTCTTCTTTTAACAGTTTTATCTAACATCTGCTGCAAAAGTGTTTATTTTAAAAGATTCTACTTTAAAATCAGTATTTGTCTAAGTATCAGTGTATGTGTGTATGTGTGTGTGTGTGAGTTTTTGTAAGGAGTAGTAAAAACAGAAACGTTGCACAAACAAACACAAAAACAACTCAATCTCCGTATGATGGCTTATAGCTAGCGTTCGTCATCGTTATCTACAAGTAGCTCTTGTTTTAATGTATATTTGTGAATGTGTGTGTGTGTGTTTATGTACGACAATGAACATGTCTTTATTTCCTTTCGATTTTGTTTGTACATTCAGCAACTTGTTTATAACATAATTAAGATTTGTTTGCATTGTTGTTATTTCATTTTATTTTTTATTTCTTTTATTAATGTATTTTACTTCTTTCTTTGTTAAGTATTGTACAAGAGTATATGTATGCACGAGTATGTATGTATATCTGTGTACATGCAAGTGTGTCGTACCTTTTTTTGGTTATGGCAACAAAACATTCACTTTTATTGTTTGTTTTATTTATATCTCTTTGTGTGTTCTGCTGACTTGACGAGCTGAGATGAGCAAAAGAGTTAGAAGCGTAAATATAAGAACAGCATTAACGCCAGCAGCTGCAATAAAAGCAACTATAACAACAACTTGTGTACACAGCTAAAAAATAACAATTCCTCTGGCCATATTTCATTAGAAATGCATAACAAGAGTACGTAAAATATCACACTCCCACGCACACTTATGTACACATACACAAACAATCAGCCGAGGAATCCTTCTTAAGTGCTGGCATACCAATCCAAACAAGTCTAGTGTAGCTACTGTGTGCTTAAGTGTAGCTTTAGGAAAAAAAACGTGTATTTTTTGCGACGTTTTCCGTCGTTTTATTTTTTCTTTACATTTAACATAAAGTTGTCAAATTTGGTGAATTTTCTGACTTTAATTTTAATAAAATAATAAACAAAAAGTGGATCAACCATTTTTTTGCACTTCTTCCTTATTCTTTTTTTTCGAAGTTGCTCTGTGTCATAAAATTATTTGTAAGAATTTTAACATTAGAGGTATAGAAAATTGTAGTTTGTATTTTTTATACTAAATGTTTGGCAAATATTTTTTTATCTTATTTTGAAGATTTAGATTGATTAGAAATGTAAGAAATTTATTTTATAGTTTTAGTATAAATTGAAGCATGAACAATTTGAAATATACGATCAAACGCGCTTCTGGATAAAAAATTTACTTGTGTGCACGTTTATGCACAAGGTTATTCTTAATTTGATATACAAACATATGAATGTACATATGTATGTATGTATGTATGTATGTATGTACATATATGTATATATATGAATGATAAAAAATTAATTGCTTTTCCTCTTTCTTATATTTTCAGGTAAATAAACTACATAAATATATGTATATTGTAAGAAAGATGTATGTAAGTTTAAATAATACAAATTAATTTGAAATAATCTTAACAACAATGTTTAAATTTTTTTTTAATATTTTTTGAAAAAAATATCTTTCGACAAACAAATCAGTGGTTTCAAGAGCAAAAACTATAATTAAAAAAAAAGTCGAATTAGAAAAAAAAAATTAAAACATTTACTTTTATATAAATTTTTTTTATTCTTCATCTTCTTATTTATTAAATTTAAATATCAGTTCGCTTTTTGTTTAAATTAGATTTATATTTTAGATGTGATGATGTTTTACACAGACATAAAGTACATCCTTGTATATTTGTGTTAGTGTATTCAAAAACTGAAACCTTAAAGTGGTTAACCGGGTTTTTACTTATCAAAAAACTCTTTCACAAAAAGTTTTTAATTTAAATTATAAAACATATTTCTCTGTATATTTCAAAATGTATTTTGCTGAAAAGCATTTTTAATTATATATTAAAAATCTATAAAAACATTAAAATCATATTATGAAATTTTCTTAAAACAATTTTAGAAATTGTTTAGTTCTTTTAGAACAAAGGTAAATCGATTTTAAATAAGTTAAAGATTGTTCGAATGTATATTGACATCACTGTTGTTGTTAACGTTTTCAATGTTTCCTATTTTGCTTCTTGTGATTGTTATATTATAAAAGGCTTTTTTGTTTATTTAACTAAAACCATTGTTGACTTTTTTTATTTAAAAAATGTGTGTTTGTGGTAAAATCAAAAAATGCTTAATTTTTTTAATACAAAATATCTTAAACCATAAAATTAGTTTAACCTAAATGTTGATAAATTTAAATTTGTAATACATTTTTTAGTTTAGAATAGAATAGAATTGCAAAGTTTTTCAAAGGTAATAAAAATATTTCTGACGCTTTTTCAAAAATTAAATTAACCATATTAATAAGTTTCTAAATTCATTCCACACGAACATAAATCAAAAAGACATTACATGTGTCTTTGCCTAGAAATATGTCACTAAACATTAGAAATACATTTAAGCATTTTTATTAAGAAAAAATTTATTATAATAAAACATATTTTTTTCCTTCGCTTTTTTGATTTTATTAAAAGACTTTTTTCCATAAAATTCAGAAAAACTAGATGTCTTTATTTAAGACACTTTGTCTTTCTTGAGTTTAGCTTTTTTATTGCTCTTATAACAGTAACGTGCAACATATTTCAATGAGATGTGTTGACAGTTTCGAAATTTAATTTATTGGTTACTCGCTACTTTTTTTTTTAACAACACGTTTAAACACAAACATACATGTATGCGTGAATATTATATGCCCCAGTAGTTTTTGTATAGCTAAAATATAAAATTGGAAATTTATAAAAATTTCATATAAATACAGATTTATTTTTAATATAAGTCAAAGAGCTTTTAAGAAATTTTTTTTGCAATGCTGCCACAATTGGTATTTTGCACAAAAATATATTTCGAATCCTTATAGATAATAAAGTCGGTTTAAAAATGTTAAAAATTAAAACTGACTGAAAAAGATAAAATAGCAAAATACTCTTTACCTTGCCACATGGGCCAAGATGTGAAGTTTTTGATGATGCACACGGAATGACAATCCTTTAGAAATCCTCTGTCTCCACCAGTGAATATGAAGGGTATATAAATACCAGAAAATATAAAATAATTGCTTAAACTATATGATTTATAATTGTTATGATTGTTTTGAAATAGTGGTTAGGCTTCAAAATAAAGAGCTCTAACGCAGTTGCCCGAACTGTAGGGTTACAAGAAGTATATAAACATATATACATTTATTTTTATACACATAGATGTGTGTGCGTATGTGTTAGTTTGTGTGATAAGGCTAATACATTTTGTTGATTGTTGATATTATAAGATGTTAACTCAATAAAAGTATCTGAATACTTACATATGTTAATATCTACGCACGCACAAACACTAGTGTCCTAACAACAACAAAATAACCATAACAAAGGTAACATAAGTGTAGCTAAAGCATATATTAAAATTCAACTGATTCCGACTCTAATAGCGTTAAAAAAATGAAAAAAAGTAAATTACAGAAAGCCTTTGTTACGCACTAAAAAGTAAAATTTTTCTAAATATCAAATCAACAAGTAATTGCTTTAAAGTGAAGTTAAGTTGAACTTTATTTTTGTTTAACAAAATAATAAAATTTTCTTTATGTGTGTTGTTAATCCACCAATATTCAAATACAAAAGTGTCATTTTGCCATAATTTCGTCAAAAACTAATGCTGCAAAACTAGCACTTCAATAAATAATCTGTTGTTCAATCTGAGCTAACTGGTTGCGACCAACAATATAAGTATTTTATACTTCAATTTTTATTTTGTTTTCTGATCCAAACTCACAATTTCACATTGTATGTTTTGTTTCTTATTTTTGACAGCTTCTATATTTTGTAAAGCACATACATGCAATGCTGTACAGTCCTTTAGATACAGGACATGTGCTACTGTATGTATGTGTGTGAATGTGTGTGTAAGTATTTATATAAATTGGACACAAATATTTGAAGAACAACTAGTAGGGCTTACCAATCTTTATAAAAAGTAAAAGTTCCCAAACAGTTTTTATTAAACTTCGCCTAAAGTAAAGTTAAAGATATTTTTATACTCACAGACTACGCCTGCACCATCTACAAAGGGTCTTACTTACATCTGCTGATATTTGTAATACCAAAAAATACCCACTAATGACATATCCAATTGGCTCAGAAAAACTTTACAAGTTGTACAGGCAATATCCACAACATTGGCAATCTTAACCCAGTTCGAAGGGCCACTAACAAGTCTTAGTCGTAAAGTTTGAATATTTTAATTATACACCAAAGAATCGATGTATTTGTATGTATTTTCTATTTCAAAGCATACTTTATGAGCATTTTTTGTGTCCTTTAAGTAAAACCTATTAAATCTTTGATCTTGTTGGCTTCATTTTAAAAGGATTAAGAACTAATAATCCCAAACTCAGATTTTCGTAGGTGTAGTAGTGCCTGGAGAACCTTCCATTTATGCGGTTATTTCGCTTGTTGCAAAATATGCTTTGGCACTTAAGAGAATATTGCAATCAATAGTGGGTTAACTTTCAGTTTATTTTTAGTTCATGAATAGGATTAATTTTTTGCTTAAATCGATCATAGGCCGGGGTGTTTTCTTTAACAATTTTCATAAAGTGGATGGACACAGCTCCAACTACAAACGACAAACTTGGGTCCTCCCAGATAATATGATGTCCTGCAGCAGTTGGTTAAATTTAAATATTTTTTTTACTTTTTAAAAGGAATTTATACAAATCTTTCTCTATTTTTTATTTTAATGTTTCGTTTTTAGAAAAATATTCCCAAATTCTCTATTAAGGGAAAGTGTTTATTATCCGGTTCATAGAATATTCCTGATATTACGAAAAAGTTTGAATCGTTAATGTAAGAACCTTTTGTGAATCACTGACTAACATAATGACAGATACTTAGTGGAAGCATATAATCGCTACTGATTGCTTCTTCTTCATCTTCTTAATTTAACCCTAGATTTTTTTTCTTAAATATTTTCTAATATATTTCGTTTATGTTTTCTGCGCTTTTCTTAGCCATAAGTAAAAGCTATTTCAATGAGAAGGGTTTTGAGAAAAACCATTGAGGAGGACAAGATTAAGGGAAAGAAAATATTTTAGGATTGTTGCTTCAGTTTCTATTTCTGGTTTTTTTCATGAAAACAAAACTCGTTGAGCTGGTCTCTTTAATGACATAATGTTTTTATGAGTTTTTATACGTGTCATTCACGTACATTTAAGTTCAAATGGTGTTAATGTTTTATAGACGACATTATAACAATGACACACACACACATACACACACAATCATGGGCAATTATACACCCACACATTTGCACACTTATTCTAGATTTATAAGGTTTATTGCTCATCTAGAAACCATCAGTGTCTCTTATTCCCTGTTTTTTGTTTGTTTTTCTTACAACTATAATGTTGTTTTTCCATTTTATTGTAATCTACGTATTTTTCTATATAAAAGAGATGAAAAAATTGGGGAAAAAAAGTATTAAAAGCAATTTACACAAAAGACATTATACTCATTAAGATGGATAGATAAATGGAAAAAGTTGACTGTCCATTTGGTTCAACATACGAGTGCCATTATCCACCATCCATCTTTCCATCCAATCACCTCTCTAACACTTCGATGGTGGCTCTGACAGCCAGGGCGCATTTAAATTATTTTTTTGTGCTAAAGAAAAAGTAATCAAATTAAACACACCATTTAATAAAATTCATATAAAATTATTTAATGTTAAAATAGGAACTTCCATAATTAGGTACAAACATTTTGTTGTTATTGCTAAAATCTCTGTTTAATATAAAACATTTTCAAAAATTTTCAATTATACTTTTATTCTAAATTTATTGTCTAATTAAAAAAAAAACTAAAGGTTAGTACAAAAATAATATTTAAAACAAAACTTAAATCTCAGCTCTCAAACCACGGTTTAATAGTAAATTTCCCGTGTAGTGCTTCGTGGTCGCAGATTTTAAATTATAGGAGCGATTTCCGATGAAATAGGAAGGTGGGCACATCAGGACACCAACACCTGTCTACCCTATTTTTATGTGTTATGGTAAGAATTGATTTTTAGCTTTAGGGTACAGCTCAAAACCTGACGAGTAGATTCGAACTTCTTGAAATAAGACAAAATGAGCCAGTTGAAATCCTCATTAGCAAATATTTTATATTTTAGAAGGGCCGATAAATGTAATAAATATATAATCGTTCAAATATCTCCCACGACTTTGAACAGTGGCACAGATCCAAGTCAAATAATTTTTAATCAATTTAACAAATAAATATGGCTAAATTTGATCAGTTTTCTGTAATTTATTAATCTTAAGGTCAATTGAAGTCAATTGCAGCTTCAGAAAGTGCAACAAAAACAGCCTAGCGATGTCAAATCGCTAGAACGTGATGACCACTTTACATCACATCCACGACAATCCGATTCGCTTGTGTAAAATTTAGTTTTGGTGTTTTCTACATGGCTTAAAGCAAATAAATTACCGGCCCTGTGAAAGCATTGCAACCTGTTCAACCACCGATTAGTTGTCATTATCTTTTATAAGACGATTTTTCTTGTTTACATAAAAATTTGAAATCAAAATATTCAAAGTCGTTTATTATAGTTTTTCGGACTAATTGAGATCCTCTGTTGAAAGCATTGAAACTTTAAGCCTCTGGGACACTTGTAAATTAAATGTCTGCTGTAAGTCTGCGAATTTGCCCGGCCCAAAAGTGACGTTTAAGAGTATTGCCCGTGAAAGAATTTTCTTGCCCTTTTTTACGGACAGCGCCGATATTTTTGGCCAACATGGATTTAACTTCGTTTTTAATTTGTGAGTCAGATGGCAAATAATGAATTTTCAAATAAACCCACCTTTTGTGTAAGAGGTGGGTGCGGTTTAGCTAATTATGGCAAATAGAGTCAATTACACGTGAACACGCATAGCACCCATGTGTGAATTGTTATTACAAGGACTAAAATCTTGCAGAAATTTGCTTCATAATTTTTGTTTAACATATTCGTAGTATTTTATACTAAAATTTTTAAATACTTATAGTACAACCTTCGTAAGGTACTTAAAATAGGACTTAATTGTAATGCAAAAATTTCTATAAGGTTTTAACAGACGGTGTCTTTTCATTAAATTCTTTATTATTCAATTAAACTTATATTTTTTCTTTGACTACATTAACGTTTTAAATATCTGTACTTATTGGTTCTTTTGCCATTTCTTGTAGCTTTAACAAAGAAAAAGAACTCTATGATTTCGTTCTTAATACTTTTTGGTAAAAATTGCTGGGTTTAAAATAAAAAAATAAAGGATTTTTGCATTTTAAAAATTGCATTTACAATTGAAAATTTAAGTAAAAAGAGAAAAAAACCAAATAAATGAAAAATAAATAAACTAATTGAAGCGAATTATATATTTCTAGTTTCTATGAATCAAATTAAACAATAATAAAAGATGAGAGAGAGAGAGAGATAGAGAGACCGAAATGGAAATGATTGTTTTCGTTACCACAAACGACAATCTCATTTATTTCGACATTTCGGCAATAGTTTGTATCATCCATTTTAAAAATAATTCACAATGAAAGTCCTTGCTGGTGTAATGACAAAGAAAAAGATTTTCAATTGATTTAATCTTGAAAAACAAACCAACAAACCTTTGCATGTAGCTAAAGATAAAACGAACTAAAAACGTATGTAAATGATGTTTTAAATTGATGAAGGTATTTTTTTTATAGCTTAGTGAGACTTTCCTAAAGGACTACTCCTCTGGTTGTATAGTTGGCAAAAAAGGAAAATAGTTAATCAAAAGAAATATCTAATCATGTTAAAAACATACCATTGGGGTTTCTCCTCCCTAAGTGGCATTGAAGTTATTGCTATTTGTTTAAAGAAAAACCAAATTAAGTCAGTTTTGTGCTAAAGCAAGGGAAAATTCAAAGTGATTGATTATTAAAATTAACCCCTAAGGACACCAAAGATTCCCTTGAGTATATTTAATAAAAATAAGTAGTTGCAAAGAGT
>NDXZ01014499.1:0-13286 GCA_003055125.1 Paykullia maculata
CATACATGGACCATTTCATTTTTATATATATAGATTTTAAAATATGAATTTTTCTTGTAAAGTTTTCTTAAAATCTTTATAATTTTTATTGTAAATTGCCAAAATAGGTACAATTGTACCAGCTTTAAATTAAATTCAACTTTTTCTCTTTTGTTTATCATGCTTTTCCACAAACTCTTACAATTAAAAAGAGGGACAAAACTCATTTATTACTTTACGAAAACAAACACACTTGGTTTTTTAAATTGGTTTTTGCATATATTCAATTAAATATTTGAATATTCCACCGTACATACATATGTATATTTGTATTGTGCACTGCTGAAGTAAAAATACCTTTAAATATTATATATTTGGTAAAAATCGGTCAGCAAATAGAGCCGACAACCTTAAAGATTTTATAAACATACAATTAGTTGGTCCTGCCACAAATTGGATTTATAATTGTTTTGAATAAGGAACCTAAAAAAATTAAAAAATACTTAATAAAAAATAGATCATGGCATCAGCGCCACCCATCAGTTTCAAAAGTTTACTATCTTTAAGATTAGAGCTTAATAAATGTAAGCAAAATTCTCTATTTCATTTGAAATTTTGAAGGGTATTGTTTGGTATCAATTGCTTTAGACATAAGTGCTTTTTTAGATAAAATATTTAGAAAACCGTGAAAGGACATGCCTGCAAAATTTTACTAACCTGACAATAGAATGGCAAAAGTGTTTTTGTTTGTTAAAAATGTAAGTGCCCGGTTCCTTATATTATTTTAAATATTATTTTTATTATGGTTTTCAAGCTTAGTGGTAGAGCACCTTGTAGATTTGGTAAGTATTTTTAGATAAAGAACAGTAATAAGAAAGTAAAAGACACTCAAGCAGGGACCTTTAGATAAGGGTCTTTCGTGAAAAAAGGAGGCTAATTGAAGTTCAAGGCATATCAATCAATAAAAAATTGTACATATTTTTAAACAAAATCTATGCTTTAATGCAGTTTTCCTTATTGTTAGTTAGACCTTTTGCACCAAAATTTTTTCAAACAATTTTTTAACACATTTATTTGAGATATCGTATATATATATGACTTTATGTTATACAAGAGTTTTTACCAAAAAGGCTTTGAAAAAATCTCGTTATGTACCTAAAATTATTATTTAAACTTTTGCATTTAAAATTTTTATTTAATGAAAACATAAATGAAACTTGTTCGTTTTGTTTAAGTATTACAACTACTTAAAAAGAAGATAAGTTAAATAAATGCAATTTAAAATAATAATGAATAATTAAAATAGTGCTACAATTAAAAAAAAAATATATATTTTTTTGTACTTTGATGTGTACTTATTTAAACTCGGTTATAACTATTAGTTTCTTTATATTTATAATACACTTGTCCAACTCACGGCATTATATGTTGATAAAGAAAAAATTTTCTTTTAATCTTTACGACATACATACATCAATACAGGGATACAATACAGATTATGAATTGGCCAATTATGTATGTTGTTTCTAAATACTTATTAAGTATATATATATTTAACATTAAATTTAACAGTACATTTATATATTTAAGCAAATAATTAAACAAATTGTTACCTTTTTATAAGTATATATGTATGTATAATTCTGTTTCGTGTTCTTTTTTTTTCAAAGGAAGGAACAAATTGTCAGTGTTACCACTAACCGTTTAATAAGTTTAAAGTTTGCGTTTATTTTTTAAATTTGATTTTCCTTTAGTTTATGGTTTAGCAAACTATTAGTTTTGGCAGCTGTCATAGTAGTTGTTAATAGTAAGATTGTTGGTGGTATTTTCTTTATTTAACACTGGACACTTATGATGATAGTTTGTTATGGGCGAAGTTATGCTTGGTATTGGTTTGTTGCTTGCATTTAACAAACTCTCATAGTCTAGAGGAAAATGTTGTGCTGAGCATTCGGTGCCAGAAATTGTTTTTATCATTGAGTTAGAAGTTAAAGATGCTAACTCATGCGATTCGGAATTAATTAGTTCTCCTACAGCTGAGCTGCTTGGCGTTAGTAATTGTTCTCTGGTTACATGATTATGTTTGCGTTCATAGAATTTTATACCGTTAGTAGTAGAACGTTTCTTAAAGCTCGGATATTGAAATTGCATAAAACCATATTGCGGACCGAAAAGTTTTAGCAGACTCATGAGGAAAAATGTGGCGTAAATCCAGCTGACTGTCATAACAACTAGCAGAAATATGCCAATTTGTAGATAGGGTAAAACATTGGAAAAAAGCATAAGAGCTCCAGCAATACCCGTCGTGATTCCTGCCATAGCCGTGGGACCAACAATGCGTGACAAAGAGAACTGTGTCGCTGCCAGTCTTTCGCAAGAGGGCGATAAGCGATAATGAATGCCGTAATGTAAGCTAAAATCAACAGCGAGACCTATTGCCGTACTTACAGTCACACTTTCCAGTATATTCAGTTTCCAACCCAGCACAATGAGTATGGCGACAGTTACAAAAATGGTTAGCAAAACCGTTATGACTGCATAAAATGATATTAATATATTTAAGGTTACCAAAAGCAGTACCACAAGTGATGATGCCATTGCTACTGTTATTGCTATTAAAGTACCTGATGGCAGAGTATCTTGAACATCATAAAATTTTAATTCACTTATAAACCAACCACCTTGCATTTCAGGTGGAGCAGTTTTTAATTCATTTCGAAACCAATCTTCTACGGTTTTAATAAAGTCCTTGACGGTCTCATACACAGTGGAATAGGAAACATTTGATTCAAATTCAATGACCAGAGCTTTAACTAAGGGTGGTGCTGCTGCTGTTGAATTAGTCGTATTTTCCATTGCTGTATTGACAAATTCTTCACCTAGTGAAATATTTACATTTGGAGCTGTTTTTTTGGACGCCATAAATCGTGGCCCAGCTACACCGGGCGAAAAAAAGTCCCTAGGTGTAGCATATAGTGAAGAAATTATTTGAGGTAAACAAAGATCGAAAACATCCGGTTCGTAAGGAAATTTTGATATATCACAGCAGGGTGTACGATCGGAATTATCCATTTCATTAACACACCTAAAAGCAAAAACTATGTAATATGTGTATTTACAAAACGACTAAAGGAAGATTATCATTAGCTCATTATAAAAAATATGCCTCAAAAATAAAAAATGTACTTAATTTAGGATTGATTGACCTAAAACACATCTAATATTTAATTTTTAATAGCATATTTTAAACAAAAATTCATGAAAATCTACATTTCTCTTTAAAATCTATAAAAAAACTGTTTAGTTAAAATTTTGGCGTATTAAACTCTTACGGCCATATGTATAATGAAAAACTGGCATGGAGTTAGCATAAGTGTCATTTTTAATGTATTTTTTATTCATTCTGCTAAGCTCATGTTAACTTTTATTTAAACTCTTATTATTAACTGCTTGATATTCATTATAAATAAACTCTTTGCCAACACCCTGCTTAGCCTAGTCGGTTGGCTAGTGAGCAGAAAGTTGTGTGCTGTGGCTAAATTTTCATTATACATATGGGGGTTAATAACTACATATTAAATGAAAAAATATAATTTAAAATATATTTAAGAAAAACCATTAAATGTGCTGTATTTAGATATTTTGCGTATTTTAACGATAATGTATGATTTAAAAAAAATTTTACAAAATACTTTTAGAAGACTTATTTCGTTGCGTATACTTATTTCAATTTAATAGCAACGAGACTTAAATCTTTCTAAAAATTGTTGTAAATAATATTCTTCCTAAGTCGTATGGCGAGAGGCTCTGCAATTCAAAGTAAAGTGCGTCCAAATGTTTAACCAACAGTTTTCTACATCAAATTAAGTAAAACTAAAAAAAACTTACATTCTTTGCATAAGCGTAATAAAATTTTCTATAAAACAGTTTGGTAAAAGCATGCCAAATGTCAATTGATAAAATGGTTGCTGTCTAATATTTTGGCAAAATGATAGGAGCCAAATTTGTGCTGCTTTTGTTGATACATTAAAATTATTGTCATAATGTAAATTTCCATAGACATAAGGATTAGCATAATCGCCATCGTCTATTGGTTGTATGCCCCAAACAAAACGCAGGGGGAATTTATAGTTTTCGAAATTCTGCTGAAAAGAAAAAGAACATAAGTATGTACATACTACGTATGTAAATATATTATTGTTTTGGCATATTTACATACCATCATTGATTTTTCAAACCAAAATTCATTTTTTAATTTTGAATTATAAATCTCAAAGGGATGATTCGAAACAAACAGTTGAAAATGTGAGTTTTCTGGTAATTGCAAACCTGGTTTATACAAGACTACAATGGCACTACAAATACCAATAGCACCTAAAAGAAATAACAAAATTAAAAAGTATTACAAATACACTCATTACATATGCACATAATTTCAAATTACCAAATATTATAAACCATATGGAGGCATAATTTATTATCGCTGTTGTTATTAAAGATTCCAATTTTGCGCAAAAACTGTTAATTGACTTATTTATCTTAATAAAAAGTTGTTCAATATGTAATTTATTACATGTTGTGTATGATGACAAACGCTCCATAATCGATATAGAAGCCGGCAACCAAGTGATCATTAAAATGTAATTTGTTATAACTGCAGTACCAGCAAAAACTCTACAATGTGATAAAAAACAAGTAAGAGCGCTATATTTGGCTGTGCCAAATCTTATATACCTTTCACTACGTGTATTTACGTAAAATTTTTTTTGCCGATATCTCAAAAAAAAATTTTTTTTCTTCTTATAACTCGAAATTTGTTTTTTTATTTCTCAAAAGGCGTGTCTAATTTCTGATTGTTTGATACCAATAAAGCGTCCGTACAACAACGGGGGGCTAAGAAAACTTGATTTCAACAGACGGTAGTCGTCTTTTTTGTCTTATATCTCGTTCAGGTATTAAGCGATTTTACTGGTTTTCAATAGCAAACATCTCAGGAAATTTTCTGATTGTTTGATACTACTAACGCGTCCGTACGACATCGGACAGACAGACAGACGGACATGGCTCAATCGACTTCCCTATCTATAATAATTCAGAATATATATATTTTATGAGTTCGCAAATTGATATTGTAGAAATTACAAACGGAATGAAGGGTATAAAAACAGAAGGAAGTGAAAATTCAAAAAAGAAAAGTATTAAATAAAACACTGCAGAGATTTCGACCGATTTCAAATGTCGCAATTTGTGTCAGGTATTTCAATCAGTTTATAATATCCATACAAACATACTCATAAATGTATTTATGAGTATGTTTGTACATACATATGTAAAATCTTAATATTTGCAAGTTTCTTAAGATTTTGTAAAAAAAGGCTGTATGAAATTATGTTTTGCATATTAAATGTTAAAAAGCTTGATCCTGATAAGATTTCAGCACAATTAATCGAATAATGGTCGCGACAAAAGTCCTGGGTCTACGATAATTGATTTTTAAAACAAAAATGCCATTACATTTTTTTATAAAAAAAAACACTTTTTTCACAAAATAAACAATATATGTATGTACATATGTATGGACATAAAAATGCATATATGTATAGGTTATACGCTAATGATTTAAAATTTACCCAAAACATTTAATAGCTGTTATGTAACTCGTATAGGAAGCATAAAATGCTCCCGCTGTTGTTATCGATGTGACAAACATCGATATTGACGCATGTTTTACAGTAAGTGCCATTAAATTCTGCAATGTCTCCGTTTGTTCTATATCGACGACATTCGTTAAGGTTTTCGTAGTAACAGTTGACATTTTCGAAAACCTTTCCATTAATATGCATTGCCAAATTTTAACGAAAATAAAGGCATCATCAGCACCAATACCTTGAAAAAATCATTATATTTTAAAAAACTGTTGGTTTATATTTGTATTTATCATAATGCACTTACCAATAATAACTACCACAGCTAAGAAATTCATGTATGGAAAAAATGTCATTTCAAAAACTAGGGTATAAATAAAATAAGCTAAACCTAATGAGAATATCACAGCTATACATGTCATTAAAGTAACAAATACTGAAGTGGTGTACAACCACATACAGGTCATTACAAAAACTCCGCCCAATGCCACCAACCAGGCGTCGGTTAAGAGTAATTCGTTAAATAACTCATTTTCCAAACCTAAGTCCATAGCTGCTACACGTACAATTTCATTGCTCAAATCACTGTAATGAAAAATATTTAAAAAATCAATAATAAATTACATGCTTCTACTATAAGATAATTAATAAAAAGCTTTCCAATTTCAGCGTTTTTCAGATAATAAATGTTTTCGGGTAAGTTGTAATGCTCATGAACGGGTGGCTCCAAGGCGAATTCATATCAGGTGGCCTCAGTTCGGAGAGGATTTTTTTTATCCATTTTTTATATGAAGTTTGACACTAGGCTTTACAAGAAGAGAGAGAAAATTATTTTTTATGTATGGATTTTGACATTAGCATGACGAAACAAAATAATCAGCTGATTAACTGAGGCCACCTGATATATATTTGCCTTGGGTGGCTCAGTTTAATTTTTTTTAAACAAACATTTCCATTTAAAGCGCTTTTCTATTAAAAAAATTTCTTGATAAAATAATTTGTCAAAAATTTACAATTTATTTGCTGCTACAATGAAAATTCCGGAAAAAACTACTGAAAAGGTGTGTTCGTGTCCAGTTGAAAGTCTAACAACACATCATGAACATTTTGTGGGTCATTACAAAGTAAAACCCCCAATTTTAGCCAAAGAGCAGAAACCTAATGATTTAGAGTTGATAAGTGGTTACGTTGGCAATTACTTACAATTGAATGATAATCATCAAGTCAAAAGCAAAATATGCCCGGAGAAAATGCTAAACGCTGAAAATTATGAAGATTTTCTTAAACGTTTGAAACACTGTAAAAAAGATATATTTAATCTTTATTTTAAAGATCCTACCGTAGACAAGAATATAATTGATAAAACGTTTAAAGAATTAAACAAAACTGCATATCAGCTTTTTTTTTCTCCTGAAATATTTACGCCCAAGACCGAAAAGAGACGTTTCGCTAAACAGAATAATAATCCAGTTTCTATGAAATATGAACAGACAACATATGGCACATATTTTAATCGTATTCAAGAATTAAAACGTTTTAAAGATAATTTGCAAGATGCGGCATATAAGGAAAATAAAGAAATGCTAAAAAAGGATTGGAGGAAACTTCGACATTGTTGTCGCAGTGAGTATCATGATAATTTGTCCGTATTGGGGAAGTTGTATGCGAAGCCAACTTTGCCTGGACCCATTGATCGATATACTTTGAGAAGAGTTTAATGCAAATATGTATATTATGGAATAATACTTACACATTCTCCCACTCGTGAAATAATGGTAAAATTTTTATTGTATGTGGCACTGGCACAAAAATCATTGAGTATTTTAGAAAAATCATTGAGTCCTAGAAAGAAAATTATTGTACAATTGTAAATCTGCTGTATTAAAATAATAATAATAATAATAATAATAATAAGGATTTTGTCATATTATAAAAAAATTAATACAACTTTCTTTGTATTTGAAAATAGCTAAAATGCTTGAAATTATAATAAAATACAAAACAGAAAAAACATTTTTTTAAATTGTTAAGTTTGTACCTAATATTTCTTTTTTATATCCTTCACAACAGGTGGCAAGGGTATATGTATATAGGCTCGTCATTCCGTTTATATTTCTACAATATTCATTTACGACCCCATAAAATATATATATGTATATGTATATACTCTGAATTCTTATAGATAGGAAAACCGATTAAGCCATGTACGTCTGTCCGTGTGTTGGTTGAAATCAAGTTTTGTAGCTCCCATGGGTCACCCACAATTGTATGTGGTATCAAACTTTTGCGAATATTCCTGAGAATATCGGTATTGAAAACTGGCAATACCTTTAATAACCGGCTGAGATATAAGGAAAACAAAGACGACTATTCTTTTTTTTACAAAAAAAAAAAATCCTATTTTGTAGCTTTTGGATGAACTATAGACATGTTTAAAAAAATGGACTAATTGGCCCAAAATCCCCAAAGATATAGGCAAAAATCTATATGGACAAAAATATATTTCATAAAAAAATTAAGTTTTCTATGACTTTAAATACCTTTCGGACATGTAAATACATACATACATACATATGTACATAAATACACTTCTTATTACATACCTATACGTGGTGAAAGGTATGTATATAAAATTTGGCACAGCCGAATAAAGCCCATCTACTTGTTAATAATAACTTTACGCAGTTACAATAACATGAAAAGAAAAACTTTTAAATCACAAATAATTTTTAAATTGTGTTACTGTATAATCTATACTGTTCTTGTAAAAATAACGTGTTTTTTTTTATATAACAAGAAAAGTGATATCGAAAAACTTACATTTATCTTTATAAAGTTATAGTCAGTCAAAAAGTGTAGAATATTAAATACTATATTATTACGAGTACAATCCAGTGGTGCATAGCACTTGTTAATTTCACTGCAGTCATTACTCAACTTCAAATCGTGAAAGTATTCAAAACAGAATAACAAAAGGTTGTGCAGTAATAAAACATCATCGTGCTAAAACAAAAAAATAAAAAATGTATTAAATATTTCTTAAGCTAAATATTTCTAAATAAAAAAACAAGTAAAAAATATTAATGGCTCACCGTCAAATCAAAGCAAGAACTTTTATTAGCTAATAAAGTAGCATAATTTGCCAAGGACCAGGGTCGACAACATTCATTGCTTATCAATTCTCGCTGACAATATTCTCCATAATCCTGCACTCGAGTAATCTGATCCTGTAGTTGACACATGGCCAACAAACCATTGAGATCAAATAACGAATCCGTTGAATTAGGTCCTATGCGCTCAACCACAAAATGAGCATATTCCTTTGCCGGTGAATCACAAAAGTAACCTTCAATGGGTAAACGAACTTTCTCACTTATATTGCCATTAATAAGTATACTCCATGTATTCTTTTTTGCATGTATACGATCACGTTGATCATCTTCATCGATAAATGTCATGTTACGACCATAGGCAATTTCATGATCATGGTCATTACTTATCGCTATAGAAGCCGGTGATGATACCAATGAATCATTAGTAGTTTCATAATCTTTAAATATTCCACTATCGCCGTGCCAAACATTAACCGAAGATGTAACGTTTATTACCGCTTCGTTTGCAGGAGGTTCTTTCTTTAATGTTTTTCCTTTTAAACGTTCCTTAAATGTTGTTATTTTTTTTGTAAGCTCAGCATTGGTTTTTTTCTTTTTATTTTCCTTTCTTTGTTTGTGTCTATTTTTAGGTTTTCGATTTTTACGTTTCCTGTTTTTTCTTGTTATTGTAGGGTAACTATCGAATTCATTCCGATCCTTATTATTAACTCTATTTATAATTGCAAGATCATTTGGATCGGCTACTAAAAGGCTTGAAGGACCAGTTTCTTGCAGTAAATTATGCCAAGCGATTAAACGCTTGCCGATTTCGGTACCACGAGTTTCGAAACCCTGTAAGTAAATATATTTTAAAAAATCGAAGCACATTAAATTTTTCAACATACATATTTTTAATAATAATAATTGTTAATTAAGTAAATATTGTAAAATTCAAATTATAAGTTTTTTTGTTAAAATACTTGTTATATTTTTATATTTTTGTTTAATTTTGTTAGATCCCTGTAGATGATCTGCGATGCAGATCGAAATATCGGAATTTATAATTAAAAATATTTTCAAATAAAAAAACAGTTTTAATTTTGGATTTTTATTTATAATTATAAAATTATGGCCTAAAGTCGAACAATAATCTACAACAAACATTAATATAAGTTTTTATTTTTTTATAATCAATAGAAAATATGTGTGTGTTATCTTAAAGATAGAGTTTGTAGATACATCTGTTTATATACATATGTATGTAGTTTATATGGAACCACATTAGTATGTATGTTTGTTCATGAATTATATCCAACTTGTCGGTATTATATTTAAAATTATGTTTTACGGGACGGGACATAAAATTCTTTAAACCTCTTTGTGCACGTATAAACAGACCTAACAACTCACCAATGTTGGATCCGTAAAGTCTGGTAAATTATTTGTTGTCAGTGATACAATAATACAGGCTATGCACAGTACAGCTATAAACAAGACCATAAGATATGGTCGGCGAACTAAAAAATTATAATACCACTGCATTTTGATTTACTATTGTTTAATGGTTTTAAAAATGGTATTTTTTGTTATATGTACATATATTTTGTTTTTAGTATATTTTTCAAAACAACTTGTTGTTTTATTATCCTTAACTACTTTCTGTTTGTGTATGTTTCATGTTTGGTAAATTTTTTCGATTTTAGGATGGTTTTTTACACAAGCGTTCGTTTGAGGTCTTTTGTTGTTTCTTAAGCAGAGTTTACACGAGTTGCACTTTACATATGTATGACTTGTTACTTTTTCTAACCATGTCGGAATAAAATACTCGTAATAAAAATAAGTTCACACGACTTTGATATTTATTCATACAAAAAAAGTAAGCTTTTCTACATTTTTTTGCAACCAAAATGTTATCCTGTAAGTGCAGTAAAGTGTCAGATCATATATCATTTCAACAGTGAGAAATTTGAATTCATATGAAAAACACATATCGTGTGAAGCTAGCTCTATTCTTGTTCCTTTCAGTTTCTTTAATATTCATTGTTTTGCACAAGTTTTGCACCATTTTTTTATTGTTATTGCTTATATATATTTATATTTTACTATAGTATTAAAATTGACTATTAGTTTTATAATATAAAGATAGTTTAAAAAATCTACTTTTAAGACAATACAATTAATTTCAAAAAGAAAATGCTGCAAACTTCCTGGTTATTGCAGAAAATATTCTTGTTTTTGTCTATGTGAAAGTATTAGAGATGATAACGCTGCGATTTTTCTTACTGTAAATGTAAAGTAGTAAGGCAATTTTCAATAAAAATTATCAACGACCAGTATAAAGTAATACAACAGTACAACCGAAGTTGTATACAAAATTAACGAATTTTATTAATTTGTACATCAGTATTATTAAAGCATATTAACTTCAATTTATATGACATATCTCATGGACATATCAGGCTTAAATCCATGACGTATTTAGCATTTTCTGAACAGAATCTACGGCTTATTCGAAAACAGTTTAATGGACCGTTTTACCTGCCAGAAAATGATAAAATACATTTCTTTCCTTAGTTAATTTAAAATATTGTAAAAAAATGTTAACCTACATTTTTTTTCTGAACATTTAAACATTTCTAAGTTTAATGGAAAAACAGCTAAATTACCATCACTGTTTGAGGTAGACGGCCTTCGGCTATATTGATTCTGTCTCACCATGGTAAAAAATCGTTTTTTTACCACCACTTAGAGCGACTAAACAGCTGTGTCAAGGCGCATCAACGTTAGGTGGCGTTGAGATTACAACAAGTAAAACTTTGTTGTTTTTTCGTTGTTGAGATGTCAAGTGAATCAAGGCAAATTTTTGTTGTTTTAGTTTCTTGTGGGAGCTAAAAGAGATAAACATAAACAACTTTTGACAGATAAATCTCGTAATTATGCAAAAAAAAAGTAGATCAGCTGGCTTTTCGACACCACCTGGTATTTATGCGCCTTGAGCTGTGTTGTCCAAAAATATCTGTTTTGCAACAACTTTTTTGGAAACTGTTTCGTAAATTAATATTTATAATTTCTGAATTAAAGCGTAATTTTTAACAAATTAATTTAATTCATTATTGTAGCGACAAAATGATTAGACAATTGAAATATATAATTCAGAGCTGTCCGAAGAGAATAACACCAAAAACGATGTCCTATTGGGAAAAACAAAGCAATTGCCATAATTATTATGCGAAAAGAAAATTCTCCCAATCGGATAGTAAAATTCAAGAACAAGACGAAACGAAAAGGTCACCTCCAAGAGCTTATGTTCCTGCAATAAGAAATCCATTTGCTACTGCTTCTGAAAAAACCAAAGATGTTTATTTAAGCATGGTTGATATATTTATTGAACGTGATGTGCATCGACGTAACCATGTCGAGTTCATATACGCCGCTTTGAAGCACATGTCTGAATTTGGTGTTGAACACGATTTGGAGGTTTACAAGGCCTTGATAAATGTTATGCCCAAGGGAAAAATGATACCAAAAAATATTTTTCAAGCTGAATTTATGCACTATCCGAAACAACAACAATGTATCATAGACCTACTCGAACAAATGGAAGACTTAGGCGTTATGCCTGATTACGAAATGGAAGCAATGCTATTAAATATTTTTGGTCGTCAAGGTCATCCCTTGCGAAAGTATTGGCGCATGATGTATTGGATGCCAAAATTTAAAAATGCATCACCTTTTCCTTTGCCCAACCCTGTACCGGATGACACCCTTACGGTTGCAAAATTGGCGGTGGAACGTATGTGCACGGTTGATAGTCGCTCACAAATTTCCATTTTTGAAACAAAAGATGTTGAACATGCATTGGATAAAACTTGGATTGTCAGCGGTATGAGCTGTGATCAAACTCGACTATTAAAAGAACATCCCCGCAATAAAGCTTTATATATAGAAGGTCCATTTTTAATTTGGCTTAGAAATAGAACTATTAATTATTTTACCTTAAGAGCTGATCCAGATATTGAGTTTCTAAAAACTCTTGACAATCAAGTACAGGATGAAGATGGTAAGTAAATGTATCTATCAAATTAAAACAAAGATCTTATAGAATATTTTGAAATCATCTAGTATGTAACACATAGCTTTATAAATTACCTGCGGCCTTTATGTAGTACATTTCGAAAAACCTATGGCCAAAAAAATCACCTGTTCTATCCATATAAAAAAAAAATATCATAAAAATTTTATTTTAATAACTTTTTAGATGTTACCCGACTTAATGTACCACTTTTTGGAGAAGCAACTATTAAAAACCAATATCAAGTGGGTAAAGTTCGTTCAGTACATCAACAAGATGATGGTACTATTTTTGCCATATGTGCCAGTGGAACATCAAGTAAAGACTCCCTTTTGTCCTGGATACGTTTACTAGAAGTTAATGGCAATCCGTCATTAGGTGAGATCCCAGTGCTATTTCGTTTTCATTCCAAAGTTGGAGAGAAAGCCATGCAAATCGAGGGACAATCTGAAGAAATTAATTCGCCTTCAACGAGTAAAAATAACAAAACTAATCATT
>NDXZ01014503.1:258-11314 GCA_003055125.1 Paykullia maculata
TTGGAAAGAATATAAAATATTGGAAGCGCCTTAAACAATATTATTGTTAGAAAAGAAAATCCCTTAAGATTTATTCAAGCACTTTTTCTTAACTTTCTTAGTCACCTCGCTTAACTGGCCACTAATGCGATCTATAAACAAGTTTGAGCCTTATATTCGTCTGTCCAAATTTAAAGGATAATAGTACATTACTTAAGGGCATAAATTGGAAAGGAAAAAATATTTATTAATTAAAAAATACGCCTTATATACTTATTTTTGCACCAATAACTTAAATTAAATAAAGAACCCTAGAAGCCAATACAAACAATTTATAAGTTGAGGAACATAACGTGGTACATGCATTGTTATCAAGGACTTTAACAAAGTGTCCTGTATTTTTTATAAAAACTCTTTTCATAAATCAAATTTATGAGCGAAATTGTATGCCGAGTATGGAAGGCGGGCGTAAAAATGGGTTTGTCTCAATCATTTTTTTAGCATTTCTATTAGGTTTTTAAGTTTAACAAACAAACAAAAAAGCACTTCTTTTAGGAGACTTTGTTTTTGTCAATAGTGAGAAAAGATGTTATTAGTGCAGTTACATGATTGACCTTAAGACTAAAGATAAAAGGTGATTTTAAATATTTTTTATTTCAATTGTTACATGTTTATCAAAATGTTAATTATAACGTAATATATTATTAATCCTTGTCAGAATCTAAGATGACTTATTGTATTTAGTGTATCAGTCTGGCCATGTAACTCAATGCATAGATAATTCGAGGCGGCCCATAGAAATAAAACTAAGCAGGTGTATTATTTTTGTTTGGGAAATTCACTTTATATATACATACATTCGTTTGTACTACAAATGGATTCTCCCTTAATTAAAATTTCTTTATATCAATTATGCGTAAACAATTATGGCCTTTTACTATGATACGACATAGTTTGACAATTATATGAATATTAAGCTTGGAAATATTATTCATATACTAATAACACTTTACCTTAAGAGTTGATTCTTGCTTTTCATTCATTATTATTTAACCCTTTTTGTAAACAAAAAATAAAGTGAAACATTTAAAAAAATTCTTTATTTAATTTATGCTTAATTGAGTTAAACTGAGCCAAAAGAACGTCAAAACCACAATGAGATACACAAAAACGCACTAAATAAAAGTTTTGGTTCAAAGATTTTTAATGAAGAGATTCCTAAACATATCTTTTTAGAAATCAAATTAGCTGAACTCTTGAAAAAAAATGTCCGGCAACAGTAGTATAATTTAAAGTTTCAAAAATTTTTACTGAAGTCACAATAAAAATTTGAGATTTCTACAAAACAAAAAATTGGTATCTGTGTAAGTTTTTCAGGTTATTTTCACTAAATAACATAGCCAGTCAATTTTTTTTAGATATTTTTAGTCAATAACAAATTTTATACACATTATTCTTTTTTAAACATTATTTTGTTTAAGATATCACTTGAATTTAAAGAAAACAAAGTAACTGATTCGAAAGATTGTAATACTTATGGTAACCTTAAATATTAAATTTAACAAAAGTATAAAAAAAAATTGCACCAAGTTTATTCTTGACATGTTGAAAGTAGTGTTTTGTCTCTATGTTTAAGCATCACTGCCTTTAATAAACAAAATTTTAGTTTGCGGTGTATAAAAACACAAATAGTTAGAAAACAATTTGTAGATGAACGCCCTTTTAAAACAAAATCTTCTCACAAATAAAGTATTGTGTTACGTGTGAGAAACGTAACACAAATTGCACTTCTTACCCACCCACTATTTGTTTGTGTAGATAAAATTACTTAAAACGTTTTAAAACATTTATTTATAAGTAGTTTAAATATTAGGTATACACACTTTTGTACATAAAACGGTGAATGTTGTGTGCAACGTGTAGAAAGGGAGGATATTACTGCGTTAGTTTTGCTGGAAAACTTGAAAAAGTTATTCGTTGTTTGATTTAATAAACATGTCAGGTTTCAGTATTTAATTAAAGTTTAATATGAGAATATACTAAAGTTAAGCAAAAATTTTTTATTTGCCTTATTTTGTGGTCATATTTCAAAAATATGTAGAATACAATTTTTATTTTACTTTTTTATGAAAGTTAAGTTTTAAACTGATAAACTAACTAGACCAGATAGTAAAGTCAGAAGTAATATATACATGTATTAAAATATTTTTCATTGTATTACAGCAGTTAATAATGAATAAAAATCCTATCTACGACCTGTGGTTACCAAAATATGCGATTTATTTGTATTAAAAATTTAAACTAATGTTTTGCTGTTTTATGATAACTTTCTGTTATTGCAATTTTATTTTTTATATTATAAGGCCATTTCCACTTTGGTTGACTTAATAGTTTTTTGATTCTCATTGCAACCCCAAACTTTATTAAAAAATACAAAGATCATTAACAGTTTACCTTTGAATGCTAAATTTTATTTTAATCTTATTTATTCTTTTTTTTGTGATACGAAAAAACGTGCTTACATATATATATTTTATTAGCCCTTAAATAATACAAAGTAATTTTCAAAATATTTTTTTATTTAACCAAATTTTCTAAATAATTTCGGCAATTAATAAAATATTTGTTTTTTTTTTAATTAGCTCTAATAATATAATTAGAAAAAAAAGAAAAAAATATATTTAAAACGCAACGAAGTACATAATACCACAGTTTCTATAAAAAAAAACCCCAGATAAGTTCTAAGTTAAAAAAAGTACAGTTAACGTTGGGCCCGTAAGGGTAAGGTAAAATCAACGACAGTTTTGCACACTTTTAAACATAGCTTTTGTTATTGTAATGTTACTTGAAGAACAATACATACGTACACTCTCGTACGTATATACTTATACGTTTCTACAGAAGCATAACTGTAAGTGGTGTGATTTTTGCTTTTATTTCTTTTGAAATTAAAACAAAAGGAAACGTTTTATTTTATAAAAGTGCTTGAACTAAGGTGTTGCATAATTTTCGGCAGTTTTTGTTTGTCAATTTTTACGCTATTTTGTCATATATTTGAACATTAGGGTAGCCTTGTTGGCTCCAAAATTGTTTAGATATTATATATTATTTCAATTTTTCAGCTTTACTATCTTCGTTTGTCATATATCTGCGGTAACTATCCTTACGATAAAACTGTAAAGCCGAATTAAAAGAAACTAATCCAAAAAGTTTTAAACATCTAGCAGCAAAATAAGATTTAAACTTAACTATGTATATTCATATGTATGGAAAAAAAATTAAGACCCATTATTCACGAGAAAATATACATATATAGATTGTTTTAATAACCTCTGTATTTGAATGCATTTTCAAACGACTAATCTATTAACTTCGGGTCTAGTTTATTTTGATTCCTTTATATTCTTCTTCTTATGTGTTTTTAAAATTAGAACTAACATTTGATTTCTGGTTTTCTTTGTTCATGAAATATGCAATGTAAATTGTTATTGTAAGCAATAAGAACTCTTTTTATGTTTTAATAAATTAGTCTACTACTTAACATGGAAGTGCTAAGTCGTTTTTTTTTCTTAAATAGCCAATAAAAAATTGCAATTTTTCATTATTATTAAATACAAGCAGAGCGTCCCAGCTTCGCACGGAAGTTATTTACTTATGAAAAAAAACTAGATATGCGTTTTGAGAAAAAAATTAGTAGCCAAGTTAACCTACATAGGAGAAATGAGAAGTGAATAGGAGGTATTTTTTTATAATTTTTAAATAAAGTATTCTTTTAAGCGAGTTCGTTAATAAATTTCAAGATATCCGACTAAAAAATACGTAATTTTTTTTTCGTTTCGTAGGCGGTATCACACCCCCTGCTCCGAACTTGCCAATTTATTGGCCGAATATGGAAAATGGTATTAAAATGGTATAAAGCTTAAGCCTACAACATGCTAAGACCATTGATATAACAATCTTAAGATATGCCATAAAATGTGTTTAAGATGTATGGGCGGTACCACACCCTCTGATCGGATCCTTAAAATTTTTGACTTGAATAAGAAAAATTGTGTAAGACATAATCGTACAAAATTTTAAGGCGATAGATTTAACAGTTCTCTTTACATATCATAAAATGTATTTAAAATGTGTGGGAGGTTCCACGACCCCTTATTTTTTTCATACATACGGTCTCCTAAAAACTACGAACCAAACAAAAAAAAATTCAGACAAATCGATCCAGCCATTCTTTAGTGATGCGGTTACATACATGGACCATTTCATTTTCATACATATAGATTTTGATTGTTGGTCTCATGTAAAAAATGAACCGAAATATTTGATACTTTTTTGATTTACAAAAATAAATTAAAACCTAAATCCAGTAGAAAAATTTTAACAATGTTATTTTGTGCAAAAAAATCTAAATTTTATTATCCCAATTATATGTGAGTGTGTGTTTTAATTTTTGTTATAAGTAAATTGAGTTTTTCACAAAACTCTTTAAAAATTAATTGCTTAACAAAAGAATAAGATTAGTTTCTAATTAATAATAAAATATTTTTTGCTTTTACTTGCAATCAGCTTGTCGTATATTAATAACTCAAACCATAACTAAGTATATAATAAATGGTGAAGATAAAGTTGTATTTTATTTAATGTAAAATTAAAGAAAACTTATAATTAAAAAAAAGATTTCTTATTAAATCCAACTTAAACTAAGTTTTGAACAGTGACAATATTTTTAGGGCCACCCTAATAATAATATTGATAATACTAGAGAATATAAAAACATAAATACATTTTTAATATCAATTTTTTATATTATTTCAATGCCCACATAAAATCACAGTTTTGCATTTTATTTTGCTATTCGTGGTTTTTAAACATGTTGTAATAATGATGATATTTTTATGTTCATGATATTAGAGAATGTAATAGACGGGTGGTTTAAAACAGATTGCATGTTATCAGTAAAATATATTAAAAAATAAGTATTTTTCAAATATAATTAAATTATTTGCATTAAATAGTATTAGTGCTTATGTATATTAAAAAAATAATACAAAAACATCAAATAATTAGAAAACTTCTTTTGAAACCGTACAATTTTATAATAAAGTTTGTGTAGGCGTATGATTAACATGAACTAGCGAAAATCATTTATACGCGGCGTTGTTAATTCATGTATTAAATTTACATGTTTGGAATTTGAATTATGTATGTACTGTAAGTTGGTGTAAGTCTTGAAAAAATTTTTGATTGGAAATTTCTAAAAAACTTATTTTAAAAGTGAATTATTAATTAAGTGGCTAAATTTTATTTATCTGTGTTCTTTTTTGCTTTAAAGGTTTTTTTAATAAAATTAATTGTTTGGCCTTTAAAGTAATTATCATAAAAGACAGCCGTTTCTAAGTCGACTCTTAATGAACCAAAGGCCTTAAATTTTATTACATTTCTTGGTGTCACACACGGAATTTGGACACTGATGATTGTGGTTTTTTCAAATTGTTTTATTTATATAGAAATGAAAATATAAATTACAAGAATTAAAAAAATATTAACTACCAACATGTTTGCATTTCAATTAAATAATAAAGAAAGTGCAGAACTAAAGCAACAAAATGTACATTTTTAAATTTTTTCATTTTATAACCTTATAGAAGCAAATATTTTTAATGTTATGTTTACGTGACTTAACAAGCTACCAAAGAAGTCAATACAAATTTATGTTGAACAAAAAAAAAAAAAANNNAAAAAAAAAAAAAAGCAGCTGATTTGCAACATACACATACGTTTACTTGAGAGTATTTCTGACTCTTCACTATCATACTCAGCAAAAAAAAAGTTAATTTGGAAGCAGTAAATGTGATTTGAGCAAACCCACTGCTTCCCCTATTTCCCTTTTAAACTAAAAGCTTACAAAAGTAATGTGCAAAATGAATATATTCAGCAGTTTCTTCAAAAAGATCTTTTATGATCTCTAAAGCAGCGCCTCTACACAAGAAATCTCATACAAAAAAAATTTAATTTTTCATTAGAAGTGGAAGCGGGTTACAACCGCATTCTGCCTTATAAAGCTGCTTCGAGCAAGCATCATTTTTTGCTGGGTACATAAAAACATAGCCAGTTGTATTGAATCACATCTAAGTAACAGGTGATTCTTTATGAAAATTAAACAAATTAAAAAATGGTTTTGCAAAACAACTCTGAGAGTGGAAATAAAACTGAAAAATAGAAAATATATTCAAATATATTTCATCACCAGTAATACTGACTTTTAAAAGTACACATTCATCTCTTAGGTCAATCACTTCTTTAAATAAAAGAATTATTTGTTCTGTCTGACGAACATATGCTATTTGTATTTCATATTGATTAATAGCACGATTCCGTTGCATACTTATCTCTAATACTTACAATATGTATGAAAGTATGTATCTGTGGTTGTATAGAGGCAAATGTTAAAAGAAAAATCAACAAAAAGATACCTAAGTTGTGTAACATTTTACTGCCATTAATATTGATAAGAAGCTCTTGTAAGTAATACAAATAATATGCAAAAAGCAAAAGCAAAAATCAAACCAAATGCAAAACAGATTTTAAAAGGAACATTTTTTCATTCTTTAAGATGTTGTACGATAAATCAGACTACAGAAGGTGTTTAAGACATACAAGTTCTGTTTAAATAAATTCTTCAATACATTTGAAGTCATTTAAAAAAAAATTTAAGATGATGAAAAATATGAGTTTTTTTGAAGTTGCAAACAAAAAATGTAATAAACCTTAAGTAAATGTGACAAATTCTTTGCACTTTCAACAAATAAAAAAATTTTAAATATCATTAATAATTGTGGTCCATTTGTTTTGTTAATAAAAGCACGAAAAGTTATAAGGCCAAGTGATAAAAAAATTAATATCTTAATTTGAATAATTATTCTATAAATGTTTTGCTTGAGTCTTTTAAAAGATTTTTTAATTCGCCAATATTTTTAAGTTGTTAATGTTTTTTTTTAAATTATTAATAAATGACCTGTCAAATAAAAAACTTTATAACTCAATCATATTACGAAACGTATTGTAAATCTTCTTAACAAGTTTCGTTCATTTTGTATTAAAATAAAACATATAAAAAAACACACACACAATAAAGCAGACAAATTTTTTTATTAGATTGACACAACCATATTATTGTTTTAGTGTTTATTAGATGAGTGAATGCAGCAATTTTTTTTACTAAGAAATTGTTGAACTGATACATTTTTCAATATATTCCGAGTTTTTTTATGCTTCTGATGTAGGTTATGTTTTATGCGATTCCTTTTAATATATTCTCTTGAAAACAAATCGGTTATAAAAAAAACTTTAGAAAAACACTTTCATATAAACCGCTTTTTATTCAGCCAAAATAAGAAAAAGCCAACATAATTTCCTGTTTGGCTTTATCAAAACACATCATATGAGAAACTTCCTATTTCCTGTTTAATATTCGAACAAAACTATGAACAAAAGACATGATGACTGCTTGACTAAACATTTTACATATTATGCATATTTTTATGATATGTGTAGCTATGCGACACATATCATATATTGCAAAAATTGTGTCATAATGCAAAAACTGCATATGTTAACTTGTGAAATTTTTTAGTTGAACAGAGATTTATAAATTTCTCAAAACTTTTGTTAGTTTTTGATTTAGATAGATTTGTTTTCTTTAACCGCCTTTAACACAAAACATTTGTTTATAAGCGAACAAAGGTTTTTTTTATTAAATTTTCTGAGTTATGACGTTACTATCTGAAATAAGAATTGTATGCACTTTGCTGCCATCATATATATGTTTAAATTATTTGTTTATCTATTTTAAATTTTTACATAAATTGTGTAAACAGAAATGTATGTAAATATGAACATGGTGTCATATTGTCCGTGTGAATTGATACATTTCGTTTGCAAGAAAAATAATATTAGATTAATTTAGTCAACATATTTTTCTGGCATTAGAATAAGAAATGTTAAAAAGAACGCTTCTGGTCAGATGTTTAAAAACTGTGACTGGCAAATGCATTTCTGCTTTTTTAGTGAATTGCAATGTGTAAAATAGAAAAAACATACATAAGTATGTACATATACATATGTACATTAAGGTGGGCCAATTTATATGGAACTTTTGCAACTTTACTCTAGAAACCACAGGTCTAACTAAATTCGCAAATTCGAAAATATATTGTAAGTATTGCTTCACTTCATGATTTGTGTAAAATTTTAATTAACACGAAGATAAGATAATAATTCTGAGTTTTCTTTTAAGATGAAAGTCTTTACAGACTTTCCGTTTTTTAAAAATCAATATTTTTATTTATAAACTGCTACAACATATTTAAAGCAATGAAAAAAAAAATTTTTAAGAAATTTTATAATACGTATACTTAATTATTAAAACGAAAACAATAATGTATACGTTTTTGAAAATTTCTTAAAAACAATTTTTTCATTGCTTAAATCACTTACAACATATTTTTAAATTTGCGCAGAATCGAAAATCGTTTTGGACCTATGGTGTCTTGAGCAAAGCTGCTTAGAAAAATCAACCCACCCTAATGTATATACATATGTATGTAAATACTATAAAAAAAAGCCATAATTTGCTATAGAAGTAAATACTGCTGAAATCAAACTGAGCGGATTTTTTTAACTGTTAAAGAAACATTAGAAAATTGTATTTGTTGGACAGAGATTAAGTTGCTTATACGTATGCTAATAAATGCTTTTTTGATCTACTAGTCCGAATAAAACCATTTAGTCGAAGAGAAAAAATAAAAATATTATCCTTTACTCGCTATTGGGACTGCAGAGCAGGTTATTAGTATACGATAACCTGATATCGTTTTGTTACAGAAGGGGATATGCAATCGGCGATTATTTAATTCGGTATGAAGGTCAGATACTTCGAAACAAATTGCCATATTAAGGGTCATCTCTCCAATAATGACATTCCTATGTAATCAGTTTAATACCAAAATTACGCCCTTGAACCTAATGTATGATAATCAGCTATTATAAGCAAATCAATAGAATAGTAGCAAATAAAACAGCTCTGGTAATTTTTCCGCATCGTGTTTTAAAGGCATATTTGCATCGAATTACTCTGATATTTTTTTCTTTTTTTTATAATAAATTTTTCTCAATATATAATCACAACGAACAAACTAAGAAGCCTTGACTTAAAAGCAATAATTTGCTTAAAAGAAGTTGCTTAAAAATAAAATTAATTATTATATAATAAAATGTGTTTTGTTCCAATAAAATAAAACTTAGAAAAGATAAAACAAAAGATTTTAAGGAAAAACTTAAAAGTTTCTTATTTATTTTATTTTATTATTTCTTACTTAGTAAAATCAAATTTTTAAGCCGTAAAGCTTAAAAAAATTAAAATAAAATAGAATATTTCCTAAGCTTCGTATCTAAAAGGCTTAAGAAATAAAATAATATTTCTTAAGCTTTATTTTATATAAAACTTAATACAAAATTGAAACTATTTCTTACAATTTTTGCAACAATAACTACTTTTACTTTTTATATTTTTATCCTTGAATTTTTTAAGCAACATTGAGTATAAGAAAATTTGTATGAGTGTTAATAAAAGAAAACAATAATGAACAGATATAAAATTTTTCTTTAGGATTTAGAAAAAAAACTTTATTTTCTTTATTTTAACAAACGTAAGGACAAGTAAATTCTCTTGCGAATGAAAAAACCAAACTTCTGTACAACTGAACCAATAACTACATCCATAAGATGAAAAACAAACGTTGTCAATACAAATACCCTATTTGAATTTTTTTGATTACAGTCAGAAAAAAGTGTTTAATTCTCTTACAATAATCCATTAAGAGGCTGGCTGGCAAACATAGAGTGCAAAAATATTCAATTACGTTAAGAAATTAACAATGATATGCCAGAAAAAATGTATCAGTTTCCTTAACTAACATTGTTAAACCAGGCTTAAAACTGGCACCGTGGCTTTGAATTCAATCAATTACATAAATAGGAGTTGCTTGGCTACCTAACGAATGCATAACTTATTTATGTCATTTGATTCTGTTTAAATCATTTTTAACTTCCTGTCTGTAGGTAAACGCTAAAGAATACTGACATTTGTAATCTACCCTGTGATTTAAACATATTGATCACCCAGCTTCAGTAGGACTATTTTTAAATATCATAAAAATTTTCAGGTCATATTTTTGCAATTTTATACGAAAAATTTTAAAATTTTAAGGTTTGTGTAAAAATTTGAAGAATATAAGAATAATGTGTGTATGGGCATGTTGTTAAAGCTATATTTACACTACCTGACGTCTCAGCTGAGTTTAGTATCAAATGCTAAGAAAATGACAGATAAAACTCAGATGACAAACTATTTGAAAGTAGAATACGTTCTATTTTCAACTGGGCTCAGACTAAAATATCAAAAAACAAAATCAAATATGTCATTGCACTATCTAAATACATCGCAGTTGTTTTTCCCAGCTGAGAACTCAGGTAGTGTAAATATAGCTTAAGTAATAAGTTTTTAACATATTTATTTAGAGAAAAAAAATTTAATATAAAACTAGTGTTTAAACTGCTGGGTATTATTAATGTGAAAATTAATTTTAAATATATGTTTTGCATTCCCATTTGTTCCCACTTCCAAAAAGATATGGAGCTATTATTATAGAATTTCTATAAGGAAAATTTTGCATTGCTGTATGAACCTAAGCCGTTCACTGGTCTGTCAAAAGTGATATGGATCCTCAGAGGGAAAAATCTAATATATTTGATTTAGCAGGGTAGAAATGTCTTAAGGTAAAAAGGAACCAAACTTAAGTAATATGTGTGAACTTAGTTATACACTTTTTATTTAAAGCAATTAGACTACAGTATAACCCCCATATTCATAAACAATTTTTAAGTTTATTGAAGGTTTATTGAACAAAATTTTCATACGAAAACCGTTAAACAAACCTTCAGTAAACTTAAAAATTGTTTATGAATATGGGGGTAAGTCTATCAGACGCTATGACTTATTATTGAAAGCTTTCCTCAA
>NDXZ01014503.1:11360-27374 GCA_003055125.1 Paykullia maculata
AATGCTGAGATATGAAATGAAATAATCAAGCAATTTTTCCATGACATCTTTAGAATTTAAGCACTATTTAGTACGGCCTGATTGCAAAGTTCAAATTAAATATTTGTAGAAAACCACTGAATTTTTTAAGTATGTGGTATTAATGCATTTGGTGCTTTTTTTTAGCAAAATCTACAAACAAAGTCTACCTACAAAGAAACATTATAAAACTCTTTTCTAAGCTTATCAAAGGTATTTGCGTTTGCTAAGTTTGCGTAGGGTATAAGCAGCACCTTCCAAAAGTTTTTTAAACTTAGTTTAACATCTATAATTTTTTTGTTTTTTTTTAATAACAGATTTTGAAAAATGGTGCCAAACAGTAGCATTAAGTTACATCTTCGATTGTTTAAAAAAGCTTAAAATGGATATACGTTTTCCTATCAGCCTTCCTTTTAGTAATATTACCTTGATCTTTGGTTATAATTATCTGGCAGAAAGAATAATTAAAATTGTAATGAAAGTAAAAATGTTTTTCTAAAAGCTGTTACATAAATTCATGTGATTCTATGTTCCTCTCAGGAATAAATAATGGCATAAAAATTTATTTAAGACGAATTAAGGTGAGTTCACTTATTGTGTCTGAACAAATTTTTTGTCCAATCAATCTTAAAAAAATTGCCCATTGTATACATAGTGAGTTCACCTTAAGGCTTACTTATTCGCTTCTTTATTTACTTTTCACAATCATTTGAGTTTTTGTTTAGAAATTAATTAATATAAAGGAAATTGTGTTACAGAGCAATTGCTTACAAAAGTTTTTGAGTGTAAAAAGTACAGCTATAGCAAGTTCGTATGCAAAACGAGAAAAAAAACTAAAACAACTACAACAGTTTCTAGCTAGTTTTTTTTTATTTTCAAATATTTGAAGTGGATACTTGTTATTGTCCAAAAAATTAAAAAAAAACTACATGAAAATGCAATAAAGTTTTAGATTTTCTTTACTATTTGATATGGTTTCTTGTCGTTTTTTATTATATAATAAAGAGAATCTTCAAATAAAGATTTTCTGTTATATAGCAATGTCTATAAATAGATTTTGGGTTCTTAATTTATTGTTGTTGCTGTTAAGGAGACTAACAACAAGAAAAACCGATACAAAAGTCTGCAGATAATGGCTTTAAGAAAATTAAAAGTCCCAAGAGATACAAACAACTTCAGTAAAGCAAATTGACATTCGAAAAAAAATAAGAGACATAATATCGTTAATGGTAAAACACAATTTTTTCTTTTATTTTCTGTTTAGAAAATAAATGGCAGATAAATTCATAAATACATATCACAACAATTTTCTGCTACTCAATAGATGAGTTGTAGATATTTTAAATTGACAACTGACATGTATGATCGAAAACAATTTTTATAAACATGTGAAATTAAAGTTGACAAATTAAAAAAACTGCAAAACAGCAATAAAATTTTATAAAGTCATGCAAACAAAAAATAAACTTAAGGTTATAGTGAAATATAAAGGAAGCCTTTATTTTAGCAATTTTTCGCAGATCTTTAATACGAAAAATATTCCAAAAATATCTTTTACAGCAGAATATTCAGAAGTGAACTGAAAGTGATTGAAATAAATGTTTTGGAATTAATTTTGTTATTTTGAAAGCTATAATAAACATAATTTATTTCTCAAAATAAATCTATCATTATAATTACATGACAAAAACAAATCTTGCTTTAACAAGATGAAGTTTGAAATGATTAACTCAAGTGCCACTCTAAAACAATAGCAGATTTGGTAAAGTTGTCTAAATGCATTAAAATATTTTAAGGTTTTTAAAAGACATATAAATCTTTTAAATGCACAATTTCTCTAAAAAATTCTTGATTTCTGCAGTTTTGCAAAATCATTTCGAAGTAAGTTTGTTGTTATCTAGGTGCACTGTGAAGAGATTAATGTGTCCAGGAATCAACACGCAGTCCACCGCGTATCTCCTGAGCCTGAAAAAGCGGCAGTTAAGGGACATCGTGGCCACGATCAACTGTCACTGCCAATTTGGTAGACATGTGAAGAGATTCATTCAATGACTTCTGTAAAAAATGTCATGACGCAGAAGAAGAGGAAGCCATGCTTTAAATTCTCTGCTCCTGCCCTGCGCTAGACGATATCTGGGAGGCATATTCTGGAACCCGCAGACTGCTCAGTCTATCACATATATTCGAGATGAATTTTTTCAACCTAGCATTCCTCATCAGGGATTGCAGCTGGTTCAATGGCCGTGACCTAAGCGGAACAATCGTTGCTGTCATATTAATAAAAAATATAAAGAGAGTGACTTATTAGTTATGACAAACAAAAAATGTCAGAAGAATAAGCTTGATTATGATCATATGTCATCAAAACCGGTTGCAAAAATACTCATATTATCATAATGCCTAAGTAAAAATTTTTGCAGGTTATTAGAGCTTCACAATCAACTCGAGTACTTTGTAAAATACTTTACGTATATTTTGCTGATCAGCAAAGTTAAGGCATAAACAGATATTATATCGATCAAACATATATTGTAAAACTTTACATATAAAAAAATTATAAAAAAGAAATTAATCAGCAGTAATAATTTTAATTATAAAAAATATTTAATACTTTTGTATTTCTATCGATTTCACTAATAAAGAACTGATACAAATACCTTAAAAAAACTTTAATTCAAAAGATATTAAAAACTTTTTTGACGCATCCTAATGTATGTACGTATGATATTAATTTATTTTTTCACCAAATATAAACACGTTTCCATCATAAAATATTTACGTACAAATATACAGCTACAGAACTTATTACATAAATGAAATTACATGTGTTTACGTAAATTTATGTTAAATTGTTTTTGTTTTGATATAAACATATACAATTTTTGATAACCCATAAAGTTAACAAACCATGTCTTAGGGGAAAAAGCTCTCTGCACATGTGAAAATGTAACAAATTTCATATGATATTATCATTTATTTCAAATTTCATAATTTTCATTTGTTGGTATTTAGTTCATACTCCTATACAATAACTTTTTGCACATAAAACACTCATATATATTATGCATTGAATACTGATGTTAATTATTAGCAACAAGGATTCTACTTCTGAGCAGAGATAAAAGTTATTAGGTTGTTTTTTTTGTTAAAAAAAATTGTACTAAATATTTTTATTTTAAAAATAGTACTTTTTAAATTATCAGCGAGAGTAATAAGCGCTTTAAGTAGCAACATCGCGTGTGTTTTGTTTTGGTTACAATAATTAAAAATATACCATGAATTTCACTCAAATGCACACTTAATATAAAAAAACGTACATAAAGGTTATGTTTTACTGAAACTATTCTAAACCATTGACAGAAGGGAAACTGTTGACAGAAAGGAGGAAAAATATGTGAACAATAATGAAAAGATTTTGCTTACTTTGTTTTAGATTTTTCACATACCGCTTTACAATTGAAAAGCTATTTTATAAATTAAAAAATGATAAAGTTTTATAAAATGCCCAATTGATTATATGTAGCTCCATCTGCAACCACCTTTTTTTTTAATTTATGCAGTTATTGCAGTTTTTTGACATTACTTTGATTTTTAATACAGCTAAAGCCCTATAAGCAAATTGGACAATATAATATTTATGAGTGGTTAAACACTGTTCGTGTTCGTTTAATGCAATCGATATGATTTTTTTGATATTAAAAATGGCCTTATGAGGAATTATGAAAAACAAAATTTAAAAAAATAAATAAATAACATTTTATTAAAATGAATTTAAATTCAAATTAAGTACAAGTTGTTGTCCATAAAGCTTAAAATCTCATGTAACGAATTATTGTATTAAAATAAATTGGTAAAACAATTAAATTTATTAAAATTTTATATTAATTGCTGAAACAAATATAAAAAAAGATATTAATGCCATTAAAGTGTGCATGTATAAGTAATATTATTTGCGAACATTAAATAATGTTACGCAGCTGTTTAAATTTAGCTAAAAATTAAAAAATAAATAAAAACAGACCAACACACAGAGGAAAATGTGTTAACGGAACAGCATCTTAAGTTTAAATGATTGACAACAGATTTTTGATTATTTAATTATTTATATAGTCAATATACCGTCCAAAATTTTACAATAATTTAGGAATTAAATAGCATTTTTAAAGGTTGAAAAAGTGCAAGGAAATTCGTGCGGTGTATTAACTACATAAAACTGTTTAAAACTAATTTTCCAATAGGTATTCGAAGAAGAAATGACACAAAGTTCAAAAGCCAATGTCTGTGTTTTATAACCTTCTTTCTATTTTATTATCTAATACTTTGTTTATAAAGAAAAGCTACTCTAATAGCACACATCTAATAAAACACAAACATTAATTACAACAGCACCATGAACAGACATCTTTAGGTTGAGAAATCTTAAAAGCTAAACGGGGCAAGAAGATATGGGCGTTTCAAGCATAATTAAGTTGGTGTAATTAAAGGTAACAAATGTGTTCTTAATTAAGCACCCTAACACGAAAGGCAGTTTTAGACATTACAAATATTTACATAAAGTTGTGAAAGTTTTAGTTTTTTGCAAGAAATAAGAGTAAATATTTGTATATTAATTAAATAATCAGCATAGCACAGTGGCGCAATTATTACAAATTTTAATATATGTAGAATTTTAAAACTATTCATTGCGGCTGATAGTAAAAATTGTAAATTGATCGAGTCATTACTGGTACTAATTTTGCATGAAACTCAGTATCTAAAATATAAAATATATAAATATTTGGCTGTCTGGAAACCGACTTAATATAAAGGTTCATCGTGTTTTATCCAATTAAAACTGAATTCAATTTGACTTTTGTTTTATTTTATATTTATGTAAGTGATATGAGGAAATTTTGTAAGGAGGAATAAAATTGTTTTTAAAAAAGAAGACCAACTTTTCTACTTTGAGAGCTTTTTTTCTCTTGAAAATAATTTTTTCATTTGATATTTTTTACATAAATAAAATTTGGTTTTTATTGTGTGAGTATTAAAAGTAAAATTGGTTTCTTATTTTTAAATTTTTTACATTTCTAATAAAATCTTTTATTAAGGATGTGCTAAGCAAACCGAAGCCTACTTTTTTATGGTGTCCACATTTAAAATCCTAATAAATATTAATGTATTCCTCAGTTTAGTACTTTACCATTACAGAAGTAAACTGAACAGGAAATCAGGGTCACCTTAAAAAAAGAATATGAAAGTTTTATATTTATCATTTATATCATTATTATTACAACAAATTTTCTTTAAAAAAAGTAAAAAATTAAAAAGACACTCATATTTGTATTAACGAATGACTGAACAATTTTAATCATTAATATTTTACGCATGATAAACTTACAAGAGCAAAAGTATAAATAAAAATATGTTGCAACATAACATAGTAGCAACAATATGACCAGCAGTTGCAACATGTTTAAGAATATCTTCAATGTCAATGGTGATAGCCCTCCTGAATACAAGATTGCCACCTTTAATTCATCAGAGGATAATTACATACTCATGTATTCTTATACATGTTTGTGCATATGTGGCTGGTAAGTGAAGAAGAAATGTGGAGGAAAAATGCAAGAAAATAATATATATTTTTCTTTTGCTAAATACTTTTTATTTTACTTTATATTTTCTGTGAGAATTCATCTGTAAAAAGATTAAAAATGTTGAATTTTATTTCGGTTTCAGGTAAAATTGGCAAAAAAAAAAACGTAACGACTAAAAGGCAATGAAAAAATAATTACTTAACAAAAATAAATATTCAACAGGCATCATGTGCAAAAGTGATCAATAAACTCATTTAAAAATAGGCCCCAACAAATGATTAATCGGAAACGGCTATATTAAACTGATTGACAACATGATAAATCACCCCCATTATGCTACGGAGTATATAGAGATAACAAAAGAACAAAATTAAATTATTTAAAATTATTGTCTTATAAAAATTTGTCATACTCTAAACCTTCAAAAAAAAATGTAATTACCTTAATTGTCTAAACTGTTGTAATCCTCTTCTAAGGCACAGTGATAAGGTATATTCGAGGTGAATTTGTTGCAACAAAGCCAATTTTTTTCAATCTTTATTTTAAGGAATGAAAACTTTGATTATATCATAACGCTAAGAGTAGAAAAATATAGCTTAAACTATGTATTTTTAAAATTATATATTATCCGATTATATAAAAATATATATTTCTAAAATGTATCAGCCGATCACTTCCTTGAAATTCAGACTGAGTTTAACAGTACATCGTATTATTGCCATATTTTTGCAATAAGAGCGTTATTTGATTTTATTTTCATCACTTTTATAGTTTTAATTATTTAAATGTGAACTTATTTTATTTAATTAAAATATTAATGTGAATTGTCTCTTATATTATTTACTGCCTGGCCCACAAAATGCGAACGATATTTTCTTTCGAATGATTATATTTCAAACAAAAACAAAAAGTTTAAATTTGTTTTTGTTTGAAATATATTTATTCGAAAGAAAATTTCGTTCGCATTTTGTGGGCCAGGCAGTTAAAGTTAGAATAAATTTTTTTTGGCATTAAAAAAAGCTTCAAAATAAAAAAAGTTCGAAGAATAATAGCCTCAGACCCATTATTACATAGCTTAAGTTAGGATGTTAACGGACAGAATAATAATTATTAGTTGTCATATGTATACTTTGAGCAAAAGGAGCCTTTAAGCTAAAATAAGAATCGTCCTTCTAATTAAATTAAGGTTGCCATTACTAGATAAAGGTGTCGATTTTTCTTTTTCAACTATTGAAAGCTGCCACTTCGTATGTAAAAGGTTGATGTCTGTGGCAAAAAAAAAATATAATCAAATTTATATTAAAGGAAAATTGTAATAATGAAAAAAATTAAAGGTCACTTTATTGTTCACTTTAACTAAAGTTAAAGGCTGGTTAAATAAATATTCCTTAATTGTTCTTTATTTTTCTTTGAACCTTTTAAATAATTTTTTTTTTACTTACAGCCAAACCTAAATCAGCGCGCTAAGCGTTGTGTAGCTGTCAAAAATTCTCATGCCCATACAAATTGTATGAAGCAACCCGAAATAGCGCGGCGTCAGCGCCTTACAATTGAAAAATCTGATTTTGACAGCGCTTTGGGTTTTGTTATTATTGAAAATTAATGCCATTTTAGCTGCGATTTTCTAGCGATTTTTACTTAAAATTTAGCGATTTTCTCACTATTTCGTTTTTATTTGGTTAAATTTTGTTTAAAAGTTAAGTTAACATTACTGTTCATGACACAATTTTACGCTCTTATTAAGGTAGGTCACTTCGGCGTAAACACTAGACGCCATTCAACGCAACGTTCTACGCTCTAATTTAGGTTAGACTGTTATAGATTTAAAAAAAATTTTTTTTATATACATATTTATAAAGATGCATGTGATGTTTGAAACACATCACATACCCGCTTCTTTAAACAGTCTGAACTTAAAATTTTAGTTTTAAGTTGCCAACATCACCAGCAACAACTTATTGTTTAAAAGACCTCTGCTTTAACCCCAAGCAAAAAAAAAATTATATTGTGTTAAATTAATTTGAAATTAAGGTAAAAAAATTCAACAACAGAAGATTTGTAATTACTGTATAGAAGACTCTCGGGATAGTTTCAATGATAACTCAATAGGAAAAAATATTATCAAGAATTTTCAGCAGTAACTCTAACAATTAACAATAAAAATTCATTTCACACAAAATTTTTGTCCTAATCAAAGTAAAGAAAAATAAAACTAAAACAACTATCGAAATTATTTTGCCACTCTTTTGTTAGTTAGTTTTACAATAAAAGGAATTGAAATAGTTTTCATTGTGGTGGCAAGTGGTAACAATTTATGTTTGTTTTGTTGTTGACAAATTTTTTGCGTGTCTAGAAAGTTTTTTTTACTCTCTGTTGCCATAAGTTTTTGTTTTTTTTTAACAAATTGTGTTGCAATAACTTCTAATGATGACTTGATAAGATTCTAGTGTCTGGCTGTTTGCGTGTGGATTTTAAACAATATGTGTCTATAACTCTCAAGGGCTTCGTTAGTCTTGAAAGATACATTAAGTGAATTTTATATATTACTTAAGTACTTTTACATTTTGGTTTAATGAATGTAAAAAAAATAATTTTTTAAACTTAAAGTGTTTTTTTTAAATAATATAATAACAAAAATGTTTAGTGGTCAGTAATATTTTGTTTTATAATATAAAATCATATAGAAAGTTTATAAATATAGCGGTTAAAAATAATATTTTCATACTTGGCTTTATTCTCCAAACAATTTTTTGTTTATTTAAAATCATATGATGTTTATGATATGAGTGAACTTTATACAACCATTTAATTTTGTCTACTGGATCTTCTACTTTACTTATTAATCTAAGCAAATCTATTTCCGCTTGATATTCTCATTTGTTGGTATTCCTTAAGATAAATTATATATAATTTTCTTCTTATTTTTCTAACCATTGATTTAAAAAAATTTCAAATTTCTTCACAGCACTTATTTCATAGTACTTAAAGACCTCAGCTATTTTTTCTTCTACAAATAGCTTCTACAATTGCATTTACTAGTCACACATACTTGTCTAACTGCATATGTATACGCATACATATATGTATACTATCAGCTAATATTTTATTTAACCACTCAACCATGTGGGATATTCAGTGAATCGTACTAGTGGCAGGTTCACGTACATATTTACAATAAAATAAATAGAAAAAAATCAAATACCAAATATAAAAAAAAATAAATATACAAGATATATATTGGAAAAAGGAAACAAAAAAAGGAGAAGATCTAAGACGAAAGCAAAAATGAATTCAACAATTAAGCAACCAACCAAAGTGTGGATATTCACACATTTATGTAGGAATTTAAGCAAATTAACATGTAATTTATTTCAAATTTAAGGGAGTTTTTTTTTAATATTAAGTATTAGTCATTTGCTTTGTTACTCAAAACACTTTAAAATATATAATGATTATATCTAAAGCAAGCAAATGTTATAGTAAATATGTGTCTTTAATTAAAATAATTTTTTAGAGATGTCATAATTAAAATTTAATCAAACGATTTTAAAAATAAATTTTTTTTTTAACAAACACAAAAGTATTAAATTTGGCTAAAAATTTAATATTTTAAGACAAGATCGGAAGCTTAAAATTTGTCAAATTGCATTTATTTATATATTTCTTAAGCCTACAAAACTAAAAAATTTAAAAAAATTATATAATTTTTTGACCTTGATTTTAAGAACCTAAATCCTTTATATGCTTTTTAGAGCCAACATACCATCCATTGCCCATCTCATTTCGCAAATTCAACTGAAATTTATCTTTCTGCTTTTAGAATGCAATAATTGTTGATAGGTCTTAGACAATATTTACAAAGGATAATTTAAACGTAAAAAAAATTTTAATAATAAAATTTAATTTTCAAAATCTTTTTTTGATTTTTGAGATTTATTTAAAAGTTTTGACTATTAACTACAAATTTAGAAAATTTTAGCAAGTTTTGCTTTAGAAGATTTTTGAAAGTTAATAAGTGGAATAGGGAATCAAGTTTTGTAAGAGAAACATGTTCATGCAGAGCATAGGTAGGAAAAATGTGTATAAAATATATTGCCTACTTTTTAGGTTACGTGGAGTGCTGGAAAGGCGTTATTGGTTGTTGGTGGGTCGGTATGGGGGTTTTGTTGTGTGTTATGCTTTTGTTTAAGATTTTAACCGCCAATAATTTTGAATGTTTGTAATCTCTTCAAAATACATTTTAGTATTAACCGTCTGCACTAAGAATAGTTTTTGTTTCTAAATATTGGCTAGTTAAAGAAATTAATAAATCATTATGTTTTTAATGTTTTAATACTTTGTATTTTTTATGGGTAATAGACACATCCTGAATTTGTTAGAGCGATAAGAAAAGTTTTTTTCTTAATGAAATTGAATAAATAAGTATTATTAGTGTTCTTATCATTCTAACACGTGCAGGCGGTTGATACTACAATGTATTTTAAATAAATTAAAAACATTTACACACACACAATATCTTTGGCGGTTAAGGTCTTGAACGAAATCATAACACACAACATTTAAGGCTACTTTTTCAAAGTAAATATGTATATACAAAACATAATTGCTATATATAATCAAAAATTTTTAAAAATTACTTATGTATATAAAATGCAGACTACAACTGCCTTAAACTAAACATTACCTTAAGTGTGTATCGGGAGAAAGATATGACATGATAAATATATACACTCAAGAAATTATGTTAGTAAACTAGTTTTTTATTTAAATTAACAACGAAAATCGTAAAAATTCCAACACTTAAAAATTGACCTACAAAATTCTTAAAACAATTAGTTTTTCTGTTGTTTTTAAATGTCAAAAAGTTAAACCACAAATGTCAAAAAAATTTTTTAGTTATTTACACAATTTTACTACTGTCACAATCTGTTAAATTTTCTTACAAAATTCTTTTCTTTTTTTGGTTACAACAAGTTTAATATTTTTTATTTTCAATCGAACCATTTTACAACATTAACATTAATTTGAACATTAACATTAACTGATAATTTGAACTGGAACTGAAAATCCGTACTTTTGTTGTTGCTAAAAAATATTTATCTTCGCATTTTAACTTCTTTTTCATTTAAAAGAAACTAAACGAATTTCTACTTAAATAAACTACAATCAGTTACTTTAATAATATTCTGAGTGTATCCTTCATTTAACATATAAACGTTATAGAATATGTATGACAATTTTAAAATAGATTCTATATAAAATGTTTAAAATACCACATTCGATTTTATTTCGCTAAAAATGTTTATAAAAAATTTTCAAGAGAACAAATGTATTTTTCACCTAAACAGGTTTACAACTTTTATAAATTTCATGTTTTTTAAGGATTTATATAAAGCACAGGACTTAGATTCTCCTTTATATAAATAAATAAATATTTTAATATTTTTATATATGTATGTGTGTATGAATATATTGAATAAAACCAATACAGCCTTTATGTAGTAGTTATTTAAATGCAATACTTTGAACAACTTGGCACTCTTCGTTATGTTAACGTAATTTTATCTTTCTTTTTATTTACGTTATTCATATGCAAGCATATATGTATGTATAAGAAGGTGCAGGTGTGAATTGAAACAGTGGTTAATTTGATAAGACATTAGTATGGATTATAATACTAATTTCAATTTACAAGTTAATTTACATTTTCCAGCGCAATAGAACATCGTAAAACAAAAGCAATTTAAAAACAAGCTGTAAAGAATTAGCATAATTTCACATCAGCTGCATATCTTTGAAATATTTGCAATTATTGTTTAATTAAGTTTGAAATAATCTGTGCCCAAATAGTCATAAAGGATGTATAACTAATAAGTAACACAAAAGGTTAAGAGAACACTTGAAAGAGAGCGAACATAAATAACTAACAAATTTTACTCCTTTCACATAAATAATTTTTTAATTTTTTTTTGAATTTCCTTAAGCCCTAATAAAAAAAACTCCTGAAGGAAAATTACGGCATTTAATATCGATCGAAAATAAAAAATTGTAATTGAAATTTCTATACTAAATACAAAGAAAACTATCATGTTCGATCAAAATTTCGTCCGATATTAAGTGCAGTAATTTGCCCCCTGAAATATTTTTATTTTTCAGTGAAAAGTAAGAATAATTATTGAGTTTTAACTACAAAATGCAATTAAAATCTGTTGCTTTTAATATGGTAATTCGTAATCTTATCGAATCTTATTCACTTTTTTTTAAATTTAGCAGCATTTAGAAACTGATAAGCCTGGCTACTAACCCAGTAAATGCATGTCTTTATTCGACTACATACTTATGTATGTATGTAAGTATTAACATATAGAGTTGGTAATTAAACTAAGAGTATCTGTGGCTTAGCACTGGAAAATTAAATCTAAACTTTTATTAACAAACAGATTTTTTGCAAATATTTCCAAAACACAAAAAGAATAATAAATTAAATATAAAATTAGGAATTGACACGAGAATGTTGTTTAAATTTGTCTAAAAGAACTGCAATCAAATTTCAATAAAGCAAACATACACAATTCTTTAAAATTATATTAATTTAAGCAGAATTTTCTTAAAATTGTTTTTATTCGAAAGCAATGATAACCTTAAATTCACCAAACTAATTTGCCTTTTCCTTTTATATCTTAATTTGTATGTAACATGTACAAAAAAAAAACTGTTTTGTAATTTATTAGATCACATGCTAACAATAATAAGAATAAATCAATTAAATTTCTTTTTTTTTTGTAAAATATATTCTTAAAACATTATTTATATTTTATATCTTTGTAGCACAGGAATTTATTGATTTTAAAAAATAATATTAACAACCCTATTGATGAAGGGCATCTTCCCATTTTCTTTTTAATATAAGACATTTTTGTTAAAGTAAATAAATTATTTGTATGAAAAACATGTTTAGCCAGCGGGTATCTTAAATTCATTTAGAGAAAAATTGTATGTCTATTGGTATAAAAGTATGAATCCTTGCTTCCACAAAAGTTAAAAGGGTTGCTTATAACAAAAAAGAATATATTCGATAACGCACACTACCGTAGTTGAAATGGGTATTATGTGCTTATGCTGGTGTATGTTACGCCTAAAAATAAACATAAAACTTTACCCATCTTCAAGTATACTAATCAACTAAGATATACTTTGTTAGGTGAATGAGCAATGTACATACGTCTGTCAGTTTATAATTTATTCGATTTATGATTTCACCTACAAATGTCCTTCCATAATTGACTTCAATTTTCATACGAATTTCATTTAACTTAATTTTAATTTCCTTATGGTCGGTCTAGTATTAGTCCTGGCTTCAATCGGGTTCATTTCGCAGAGTAAGCAAAATTGTTTAGATAAAAAAAAATTGTTCATATAAATTACTAAAACCATTTAAATCATTTAAAGAAAATTTTAACTTAAATTAAACACTATAATACAGATCTTGTGAAATATTTTTAATCCCATTTTAAGATAAAAGCTTCCTCGGGAGCACCTTTGAAAGGTAGAGTGGGGTTGAGATTCGCTTAAATGATCTTTTTGAAGAAATTGCTGAATATATTCATTTTGCACATAGCTTTCGTAAGGTACTTAATAGTTTAAAAAGGCGATAGAGGAAGCAGTAGGTATGCTCTAATCACATTTACTGCTTCCAAATTAAGGTTTTCTTTTGCTAGGAGGTTTTTCTTTTGACTCTCATTTGGATTCATGCAAAGAAAAACAGTTTTATTTTTAATATTTATAATAATGCTTTTATGTGGATATAACAATTATTCTCTGTCCCAAAAGGTTAAATTTTAATTAAATTGTTTTATTTTTTTCATAAAAAAAACTAAAATAGCCTTGACAAATTAATCTCTTTTTTAAAATTTGTTTATTTGCAACACAAATTTAAAATCATTAACAATTAAAGGCACCATTAAACACACAAACAAAGCTATTATACACTTTGCTGAAAATTCACACGCTTGCTTAAACAAACAAACAAGAGTTTATTTGCTATAAACCATCAGTTTAGTTTTCCATTTACAAATACGAAAATATTGAATGTGTACGCGAATATTTGTGTAAAAACCTCTATATCATTTTAAAAGGAAGTAACAAGCAAAAGATACAAAAACGAAATATCTGTTAAAAACCACACAAAGAAAATAGATATAACTTATACATATACATACATATACCTACATTTATATGTACATATGTATATGTATGCCAATGAAAAATTGTTGCTTAACTACAAATTATATCGGAAACAGATCCGTTAGATATTTTATTGCCATTTGATTTTTTGCTTTGTTTGAATTTTTCGTTTCTATGAATTTGGAAAAAAAACATTTTGAAAATGATTTGTTAGTTTTTTTTAACAATAGGAAAACAACAAAAAAATTTGCTCATTTTTCTTTGTTTTCATGCGTTTTTCTCTAATAATAATATTTATTGAAATTTATTTACAAATTTTTTTCGTTTGTTTTTCCACAAATATGGGAAAACAATTAATTAATTTATTGATCTTTTTTTTTTAAATAAAATTACTTTTAAATAACTTTGCAATAATTTGGAAGTTTGGGTGAACGTTATGCTGACGGTGGATTTCACGGATGCTCTTGTGACTTAAATTGACATTAAGTGTTTAAGTATGTAGAAGAGTAACTGACTTAGTAATTAATATTTTACTTTATGGTCATAGCAAAATTTTAAAAAATTTCCATTTTGTAAAACTTTCGAAAAAGGTATTAGTTATGTCACTGTTGATTGTAATGTGAGCCCTTTTTTAAAAGCAAAGGGACCAATGATTCTACCAACCCATCAAGTCCACTACTAACTGGTGAATTTACTTTACTTTACAAGACGTCAGGAATTGACAAAAACAATAATATATAATTGCCTTTTGATCCGATTTGTGAGATGAAAGTCTAGTTTTTAATTTTGTTTTTGTCGTGCCAACATATACCTTTTGGCATATGTTGGACTGGTCTCCGTTACAACTAACTCTATATACTAAGTTAGATACATCTTCTTTGTCCAATTTTGATTTTGTCCTACTATATAGTTTATCTACAGTATTATTCGTCTTGAATGCTAATACGAGTTTTTCTCTATTGTAGATATCAGAATTCTTAAATCTTTTGGAAAACTTTGGAACGTACATTATCGATTTGTATATTCTAGGAACTCTCTCCTTGTCAATTGTAGGTTTCCCAGTGATGAGGTCGTCAATAGTTGTCCTCGGAAAGTAATTTTAGTTAAATTTGTCTTGTGAAACTCGTCGTCATTTATATCTAATATTCTAGTAATAAAATTCGTCGCTGTGTTGATTATAATTCTCTTAGGATGATTAGAATAAAAATTGATGAGTCTTCCTGACGACGAAGGTTTTTTGTACCAATCAATTTTCAGTTTGTTGTCCTTTATATGTATGATTGAGTTTAAATAAGGCAGTTTTCCATGATGTTCTTCTTCCATTGTAAATTGTGTTTGTTTATTAAATGAGTTTAAAATGTTTAATGTTTCTTTAACATTTGGGTTATTCACGGTAGGCAGGTTATGAGCTTAAACGCTTATGTGATTATATTAACAATAACAAAATAAACTGAAAAAATAATCAACATTGCCCAACCCATACTATTGTTTTTAAATTATCTGCTTATTTGATTATTTGCAGTGTTGGAAAGTAAAATTATGTTATACAGTGCTTGTCTTTTTAGATCAGGAGTAGGTGCAACAACAGCATAAATATTGTATTATATACATATTGTACAGCACAATTGATAGTTTCAAATCCACGGAAAGTTGCAAATGAGAGCTTGGGCCTTGAAAAACTATATCATTTAAAAATATTTACAAGACGAGCGAATTGACTTTTGTCGACACAGCTGAGCCCATTATCTCGCCAATGAATGGATTTCGGTACATACAGCCCCTCTCCTCGTTGAAAAAATCTGACTGCTGTTGTACCCTTCAACTGTTCATCCATTTTTTCATCAATGACGGTATCGCGCTGGTCGGTGTGCATTGTGTATATATCTATAGAAAGCTTTAATATGTGCAACACAACATACCTTCAATAAATTCAATTTCAGAAATACTTATATTTATTTAAAAGTCAATTATTTGACTTTTTGTACTTTTTTAGGCATTTTGCGTCCAATTTAAATTAAAATTCATGTCCAATTATAATTTATGTAACAAAATTTTAAAACATAACATGGAATAGCTAATTGATTAAAAATATGCAGATAACCAACACTAAAGGGTGTTCACGGTACACAGAAGTTAGTTTTAATATTATACTCATATAAGCCGATATTAAACCAATCGTGAATAACCCAATTGTCTTTCTTAATAATACTAAATATATCGTCTACGTATTTGG
>NDXZ01014514.1:238-12548 GCA_003055125.1 Paykullia maculata
TTCTTTAAATAAAGAAACCTAAGAACTAGTTTTCTAAAACTTTTATGTACATATTTTAAAGGGCAAGGGCTTTAGCGGCAACAAAAGTTAACAATACGCGCCAATAAGTTAATTTTTTTCCGTATAATCAAAATTATATTTCTATTCAACCATAAAAAGAGTTTTTTAATTATTATATAATTGTCATCTTTATTATTTGTTAAACTTATTAATCTATAAATTTATTAATAATTTTATTTTGGCTTAAAGTTCATATATTTTTTTAAATTGTGATGTATTTAAATTAATTAAATTTTATTTTAAAATTAAGTTTTCCCATATGATAAAGCATGTAAATTATAATGAATGTTAAGACTATGCAATATTCATACTGTGTTATGCAAAGGATAACCAAGCATAAATAGCATGTGATAAATCAAAAGAGAATGATAAAAAATATAATTTGGTTGTTTGTAAACTTAGTTCTGTCTCTTCTTAATATTATTGAATATGAAAAGCAGGTTCCAGTTGCTATTTCTATAAAATTGTTGTTTAAATAGATAAAATTTACATTCAATTATAGTTGTACCGATGAGAAAAAGAGTGCTGACGATGAAATCGTAGCTGGTTTTGAAAATGCATTTCACTCGGCCAACATAATATGGGAAACTGAATTTTTAAATAAAAGTATATTCTCAATATAGGTCACAATTACAAAAAAATATATGAACTTTAAGCCAAAATAAAATTAATAAGTTTTTTAACTATATTTATATGTATGTACTTTGTAGGTGCAATTTCACACACAAACATGTGGTAAGGGTATATCTAGGTTTGTCATTCCGTTTGTAATTTCTTCAATATTAATTTGCGACCCTATAAAGTATATATATTCGGGATCCTTATAGATAGGGAAGTCGATTTAGCTATGTCCGCGTGTATGTTGAAATCAAGTTTCCGTAGCTCCTATAGGTCGACCAGGGTTATATGTGGTATCAAACTTTTGGAAATGCTTTCGAGAAAATCTGTATTGAAAACTGGCAAGATCAATGAATAACCGGCTGAGATATAAGCAAAAAAAGACGACCGCCTCTTTTTTTTAAGTTTTTTTTTTTTACTCAAAAATTATTAAATTTGTGTGTAAGACATGTCTTTGGGGAATTTTAAAGAAAAAAAATTTTCGATTTTTAAGCAAAAAAATGTTTTTTTTCGAGATATAAGCAAAAAAATTTTTTTTTATTTTATTTAACACAAAAATAATTATATTATGTAAAAAAAGCAAAAAAAATGTTTGTGTATTTTGAAAAAAATTTTGCTAATATACACACATAGAGAACGTAGTGAAGGGTATATAAGATTCGGTATAGCCGAATATAGCGCTCTTACTAGTTTATCTTAATAAGGAGCGATGGGCCCTAATTTTGCGTTTTTTAAAGAAAGTTCCAAAAATAAGTACAATTTTTATCCCTATAAGTTCGAATTTCTAAAAAGTACCACATATATTCATATATATATATGTTCATATTTTTTCGAGATGTGCCACGAATACACTTCCCTATCTATAAGGATCCCAAATATATATACTTTATAGGGTCACATATGAATATTGAAGAAATTACAAACGGAATGACAAACCTATATACATATACCCTTACCACATGTGTGTGTGTGAAGGTTATAAAAATCATATAGGGGGCGCAAAAGTACTTTTTCAACTTTTAGGGTACTTTTTTACATTTATTGAGTAAATAAGTCTAGAAACGCAAAATTAGGGCCTATCGCTCCTAATTAGGATAAAAAATCATACATAGGGCGAAAAAGGACCTTCAAATTTTGAGGTACTTTTTTACATTTTTTAAGTTTATGAGTCTAGAAATAAAAAATTAGGGCTAATTGATCCTGATTGAATCATTGTAGCAAATTGTTACTTTTTTAAATTAATTAGTTTAATTCAATTTTTTGTTTTTTGTTTGTTTTAGAATTATAAAATTAGGGTCTATTAATCCAAAATAAGGTAGGTAATAATATAGGGAAACGAATTGGAATTTTTCATTTAGATATAAAAAATATATATGTATAATAAACCGAGGAACTAGATTGTATAATGAAGGTAAATATGAAACAGAACAAAATCAAATAATGCCAATATATTTCCTTTCGTTTTTGTAGATAAAATAATCTAGACAAATAAATGTTGTAAATTTGTATAAACAATTAAGGGATTCACAAGTCACTCATATGTCATATGTCCTAAAAATTGTAAATGGTTTAAGTTACTTTATATACTAAAAGTGTCCTAAAATAATATGACTGACTGCTATGTTTATTGTACTGTCGTAAGCTATCCTTAGCCAAACAGAAAAAGCAATAACAAAGAGCTTAAACCATTTTGAATTTTTAGGACATAAGACAATATGATATCATAAGTTGCTTGTGAATCCCCCAAATGTTATAAAAAATACAAATAAGCTAAACAGAATTTGAATGTTAAATAAATTTTGAAAAGTGCGCTTACGAAGTAGCGGTTAAAAGCTAGTACTCAATAAAGATTTAGAAAATTCTCATTAATAGTTTTAAATTCAAACAAATTGTTTTATTTCTATTTTCCACGCAAACATTAAATGTAAATTATTTTTTTTTTAATAACAAAAACTGTATAGTATATACTATTTTAGAGTCTGTAGGGATCTTAAATCAATCCATAAATTCAAATTAATAAAAAAAAATAGATATGTACTAAAACAGTTTGTTTAAATACTTTAAACCTTTTAAATTTGATTAGCTTTGTGTTCGTGGTTTGGTGCACGTCTTCAAATATTTAGAAACCCAAGCAACCAAAGAAGAAAAAGGCTGCCGTATCGGTGGAAATTATGATGGTTGTACCACTTTAAGACGAGCACCGCGAAACAATTTCAATGGCAATGTATTAGAAACACATCGGGCTGCTAGACATCATGTAGATTCCGGTTACAGTACATGTGATGGTATTGACAAACGTTGGTCCCACGATATGCCCTGTAAGTTTTTTTGTAAATGTTTTTATTACGTAAGTATGCTCTCTTAAATTCTAACTTTCTATCTTCCTAAAGTAAAATCCGCAAATGATTCTCCCAAACGTATGACTCCAACAACACCTCTATTACCAAAGACTTTACTTTTAAATTCAGACTTGAATGCATCATTAGCTTCTAGTACAAGTACCATAGTCAATGAACCTATTAGTATTACTGCAGCAGTTGTCAAACCCCTTAATGTAGGCAGTCAGTCTACAAGTGATTTAAGCTGTTCGCCCATTGAAAGAAAAAATGAGGATAATATAATTCATTTACAACAACAACATCACCACCTTAATCATAATCATTCGAGTTCAAGTAGTGGATCTACACCTGATTTAGACGATGGGAATATCGATCATAATCCACAGCAACAACAAAATGAAAAAATCGATGATAAAGTTAATAAAAATTTGGGAAATATACAAACATATCGGTAAATTATAAAATTCTAAATGTGTGTAACAAACTTGATTACTTATGTAATGTATTTACTTTTATACACAGGGAATATAAAGCAGCTTTAAAACAACAGCGTAGCCAAGAAGTCTACAAGTTAAAGGAACTAAAACAAGTGTATGATTCAAATGAAACCCCTTTGCCACAGCTAAACGAAGACATTGGGATATGTTTGAATGGTAATGCGCAAATCGTAAGAGTTCCAAAATCCATAATGAAAAACTGTACCAATAACTCAATTGCTTCGTTAAATGGCAGAGAAGTGGGCAGTGTCAGTGGCATTGAAGGAACGGTAGTTATACCAAAGAAACCCATACAAAAAGTTATACCCTCTAGAAATACCGAACTAACATCCGCAACGAAAAATACTTACAATGACGTCCTATCGACAGCTACAACAAATGGCGATTGCACTGGTTACGTCAAGCCGAACAGTCCAATGATGACGTTGAATGGGGGCAGTCTTGTTAGTAGTGGCAATGGCGTAGGAGTTGTTACATCGACAACAGGAGGAGATAACAAATCACTAGTTTGCAATAATTTGATAACTGAAAAAGCACATCGGTAAGAATGTTTAAATTTACTTTGTTTGTAATGTACATACATATATACATAATATTTGTGTATAAATATATAAAAGTTGTTGCTATTAGTAACACTGGCCCATAATCATAGTCATAAAAAAGTGTACTTTAAGAATCTTTTCTATCTTTATTTGTCGAAAGTTGAAAATAATAAGCACGCGTATTTTAATTGTAATAATTCATGTTTATTCAGTAAGTGCACTCTGTGGGTAAGTGTTACTAAAAGAATGCGAATAGAAATGTACGCACGACAACTTCACAAACATTATCGCCATGAACATAACAAACATTTTTTCGAATTCTGGCAAACAATTTGCACAGTGTAAAAAAAGTAGTATTTTCGTATACGTGTGAGCACGTGCTTTTTTGGGAATGTATTTGTGACCATTTTTTTCGTTGAGCACCATAATGGCATATACCAATGAATAGTGGACAACTAGGAGATTCCAAAATCATATAGATTACCCTCCCAAACACTTACACTTTTTAGCCATAGCCCAACAAACAATTTATTTTTAGAAAAAATCTTCAAAAAACAGGAATGAACATTTTTTAAAAATTCGTTGAGCACCATAATTACATATACCGATGAATAGTGGACAAAAAGGAGATTCCAAAAACATATAGATTACCCTCCCAAAGACTTACACTTTTTAGCCATAGCCCAACAAACAATTTATTTTTAGAAAAAATCTTCAAAAAACTGGAAAACAAGTTGGTATAAAATTTTTTGAAAAATTCGTCGAGCACCATAACGGCATATACCGATGAATAGTGGACAAAAAGAGGATTCCAACAACATAAAGTTTACCCTTCCAAAGACTTACACTTTTTAGCCATAGCCCCAACAAACAATGAGTTTTTTGAAAAAATCTTCAAAAAACAGGAAAAAGAGTTGGAAATTTGTTTAAAAAAATTCGTTGAGCACCATAACGGCATATACCGATGAAAAGTGGACAAAACCAGTATTCCAAAAATATATAGATTACCCTCCCAAGTACTTACACTTTTTAGCCATAGCCCAACAAAAAATTTATTTAAAAAAAAATCTTCAAAAAACTGGAAAAACGGTTTGTATGAAAATATTTGAAAAAATTCGTTAAGCACCATAACGGCATATACCGATTAAAAGTGGACAAAACCAGTATTCCAAAAACATTGATTTACCCTCCCAAGTACTTACACTTTGTAGCCACAGCCCAACAAACAATTTATTTTTAGAAAGCATTTTTTTAAATATTCAATTTCAAATTGTTTGCTAGAATTCGGAAAATTGTTTGTTATGTTCATGGCGATTAGAAATATGACATTTACATATTTTTAGTGTTGCCAATTAATAATATTTTAATGGATTATAACAGAGTAGAAAAGTGTTCTTTACGACTCTGTTAAAAGTATGCTTCTTGCTTATTATAGACTACTTATAGTATACTTTTGCGTAAAAGTCTGCTTAAAATTTAAAAATAGGTAAAGCTGTTTCTAACTTACCTAAAAACACAAAATTAGTGGGTTTTCGCAAAAAACAGCAGCCCGAATCACTTCCCATAACTTTTTGATTTTTATTTTTTTATTAAACTTTTGTTGTTTTTTTGGTCTTCAGTATTTTATAAAAAAAAATAAAAATACTTTTAAAAGTTTGACATATCTGATGTTTGTTTTTATTTTTCAACAATATACAAATCAGCTGACCATAGTTTCCACTAGCTCATATTTTCTTACAATTTGTATGAAAACATTTTACTATTTTATATGTCACCCATTTAAAGCTGTTTTTTTAAACATACTTTATTTTTGACTATCAGGCAAACATAAATCAGCGCGCTAAGCGTTGTATAGCTGTCAAAAATTCTCATGCCCATACAAATTGTATGAAGCAAACCGAAATAGCGCGGCGTCAGCGCCTTACAATTGAAAAATCCGATATTGGCAGCGCGTTGGATTTTGTTATTATTGAAAATTAATGCCATTTTAGCTATTTTTATATCAATCTTGCGATTTTTACTTTAAATTTAGCGATTTTCTCACTATTTCATTTTTATTTGGTTAAATTTTGTTTAAAAGTTAAGTTAACATTACTGTTCATGACAAAATTTTACGCTTTTATTTAGGTAGGTCACTTCGGCGTAAACACTAGACGCCATTCAACGCAACGCTCTACGCTCTAATTGAGGTTAGACTGTATATTAACAAAATAGTTAAAAAGAGGTTTTAATTTTAAAGTCGTTTTAAAAAAGAACCAACTTCTGTTTGTTACTATGAATATGGGCCACTGTCTTTAAAAACGTATAGTTTTTTTTTTAAATACTTGCTTTAAAAATAACTAAAGTTTTATAAATTTATGTAATCATTTTTATTGTGGTTAAGTTCATTTTTAAAAATTGTAATAAATTAAGGATGCTTTTTATTTAAAGTTTCCGATATTGGCGAGTGGAATGCATTCTTGAAACCAGCTACGGTTTATCATCAGCGCTTTTATCTAGTCGCTACTTAAAATAATTCAAAAAATTATAAATACATTTGGTATTATAATTATTTAAACAATTATTATTAAATAATAGACAAGAAATATTATCTAGATCAGGGGTGGCGAACCAGCGAGATTCATCACACATTATCAAAATTATGAGAAAAAAGAACTTTGATTTAAACAAAAAAATCCATTAGACCAACCCTGTACTTGAGTACTACTTGCACAACCAACTGTTATATTATTTTTTTTACATGCACTAACGTTAGGCGTGAGTAATGAAGCGTGGCCGTATTTGCCTCGCTATGTCATTGTTTAAGTCAATAGTACACATTGCATGTATTCGAAAGAAATGTGATATTGAAAACTTTAATTTTAGAAATAAACTCGTGGATTAAGCTTATTCGCACTGTTCATGCTGAATTTGAAAACTATTCTTAAAACGCAAAAACGTAACTTTATAGCAAAAGGTAGTAAAACTCTATACTCAGTTTGGCCAGATTGGTGACTATTTTAATATGTATTAAAGAATTAAGAAATAATATAGTTTGTGTGTCAGTTTGATCCACAGGGTATTAATAACCCTAATGGGTTTCTTTAAAAAATTTGTTTTACCTGTACTTTTAAACAAATTTATTTATTTTTGTAAAATAATGAACAAAATTAAGGGGTTTCACAAATTTATTTAATATAAATATTTAAGTTTGCATATATCAGACTTTTGACCTCAATGCGTAACATTTGGCTAAAATTTTTAGCACTGAAGTTTAGGACCTGGTTTCATAATATTCTGATCCAGCACGCCTTGAAAATCAAGAAAAAACATCGACTGTAACCCTTTGGTATATATATAAATGTTTACAATTTCTGACAATTTCGTCTTCCTATATTGACGAAAGAGGTCTCAAATATGTTTTAAATATACCAAACAAATAGTATAACACAACACAATAGAACAGAAAGATGTTTAATTATATTATTATTTTCAAAAAACATATTTTTTTTGAGCATCAACGATTTTTTGAAAAACTACAATTTTTAAGGTACAAAATGGTCTTTATGAGCTATTTAGGGTGCTTAGACAGGTTCAGATTATATTGGTATGTTTACAAAAGTTGTTTAATTTTACCGTTCCTGTCACATATTGTTAGTTAAAAATTTTGATTCCCTAAAAGTTATGCTAAAAAACCTAAAAAAAACATAAATTTTTCCTCTATTTTAGAATAAAACATTAACTTAGCTTGTTCATAAATTTCTTAGCTTCATTATTGCCAAATATAGTTAAGCTGTATCACTAACTTTGATCTAGCTATTAAACAAAAACTGATGACACCTTTTTTGAGGGGTCCACTTATTTTCATCTTTTGAAGCCCATAAAAAATGGTCACTTAATGTGGTCAAATTGAGTATAGGGTTTTACTACCTTTGCTAGTATAATCGAACCTACTGTGAGCGTCAAAAAAAAACTGTACACCTTAGACTCTTAAGTTAACTGGCTAATTTTAAAAATGTATTTTATAATTTTGTATATATATTAATATATTGTTTTTTATTTTACATATTCTCTTTGTTTTCATTTTATTAAAAAACAATAACAAAATTCTAACCACACCAAAAAATATACAACAAAAGCAAACTGATCTTCATAATTTTGGCGTCAAAAGAAATTTTACAGCTCTTGTAAAAATTACCGTTATTTTTTCTGATTTGTTTTATATATATATATATATATTTATAACGACTTTTTGCGTAATACTTATTAATTAAAATATTTATTATTAGTCTTGGCATTGTCACGAATAGGCCAAACCATCAGATTTTTATAAAACAAAATTTATTTTGAAAACGGGTAAGTAAACCTCCCTGGAAATTCGAAAACTTGTGCTAAATATTACAAAGAATGGCAGTCATTGCGTGAAATTGGTTCCATAATTAAAAAAAGCCACAACTCGGTAAAATACATAGTGGATAAACATAAAAAGTTTTAAAATTTAGAAAATCGTTCTAAATCTGGAAAGTCAACCAAACTAAATAAGGTTCAAATACGGTCCGAAAAGTAAAACAAAATCTAACAGAAAATGCTGTTTAAATATCTGAAAACATTTTAGAATGTTCAGGTACTAATGTCAGTGCCAGCTCAATACGTAGAGTACTCTACATAAAAAGGACTGTTTGGGCGAGTTTCGAGAAAAAAACGTATAAGTCGGTAATAAACCAACATCGACGTCGGGCATTTGCTAAAAATAATGTTTTGTTTTCTGGAACATTGTGCTCTATAGCGACGAGAGCAAATTTGGAAATTTTGTTAAAAAGAAACCAGTAAAAATATGGCGAAATAAAAATTCTGATTTTGCATAGGAAAATGTAATACCAACAGTGAAGTATGGTGGTGGTTCAGTGATGATATGGGGATATATGGCAGCCAGTGGTGTAGGAAATTTGGTATTAATAGAGAATACTATGAATAAAACATATTACCTCGCCATTTTAAACGATTATTTGGCACACAGTGTTGAAACATTAGCCTTAGATCAGACTTGCGTCTCTCAGCAAGACAACGATACCAAGCATACTCTCAAAATAGTAAAGGAACCCCCGAATAGTTGGATCATCCCCTCCAATCACCCGACTTTAACCCAATTGAACATTTGTGGGAGCATCTGGACCGGCAAATCAGAAAAACGACAATTACCAGTAAACCCTCCCTCAAAGCAGTGATAATGGATAAATGGCTAAAAATCTCCCCGGAAGTAACCCAAAAATTAGTTGAATCGATGCCCAGAAGATTGCAAGTGGTATTTAAATTAAAAGGCAAGCAAACAAAATACTAAATTCTTAAAAATAATTTAGTTATTTTTGGTCCTTAAATGTTGTACAATATCTTTTGACGCCAAGAATATGATGATAAGTTTGTTTTTGTTGTATATTTTTTGTTCTTGTTAAAATTTTGGAATTGTTTTTTAATAAAATGAAAACAAAGAAAATATGTTAAATAAAAAACAAAATATCTTAAATTAAATTATAAAATACATTTTTAAAATTAGCCAGTTAACTTAAGAGTCTAAGGTGTACAATGTATTTTGACGCCCACAGTATACTGTCACGAACTTGCGTTTTTTTCACTGTAATCGCTCAGACGTGACTACACTCGACTCAGACGCGTTCCGCAAATCCGTCTTCGAGATTAATACTTTTCATTTCAGAAAATACAAATATTTTACTAGTGCGATATTTGTTTCTCGCTCAGTATCATTATATATTAATTTTATTATTATATATTATTTATATATGTTTACACGTAAGACTAATTACAACACAATAATAATATGTCATCACCCTAATTCTAAATTACAATTCCCTGGATATGTTTTCTCTATTCCCTGTTCCCCAATTCTAAACGAACTTCAAAACTGGGAAGTTTTTCCGGGAGAAAAAATAGGTATTACGAATGTAAAAAAAAGGGAGAATGTGGTAACATGTTTTGGGAATAATTTCGCCAACAAAATGCTTGGGAGTTCTGCGAAAAAGATGTAGGTATTAAATAAAAAGCATTTTGCAAATATGAAGCGTTTTTTAGTTTAAAATATTGTTTTGTTTTTTCCTTTTTTATTTTTAAGGTGCTTTTTTTAGTAAAAAACAACATTTTTTTAACTTTAAAATTTAAGTTTTTTTTTTAATGTACAACTATACAAATATATGTATATGAACATACATGTGGGTGTGTTTTTCTTTATTATTCAACATTATTACATACTAGTATTTTCTGACTTCGAATTTTTGTAATTCTTTCTCCCTTGTTATTCGCCTCCCTGTCTGTGTAGAATAGAAAAGAATTCCCCAAGAATTTTTTCCCTGGATATATTTACAATCGGGGTGACTATGTTTCAATTTTTCACTCCAAAAATGTCTATAGTGTTTCTAAATCTAATATGGGGATTTTATATGCGGCCCGCGGCGTTGTGATGCATTTTCAAAGTGGCCCAAAGAACATTTGGGTTGACTACCCCTGATCTAGACCTTTGTTTTTATACTTTGTTTTTAGATAAAAAATCATTTAGGAGGCGAAAAAGTACTTCTTCAAATTTAGGGTACTTTTTTACATATTTTGAGTTTATGAGACTAGAAATAAAAAATTAGGGCCTATAATCCTGAATAAGAAAGAAAATCATACAGGGCGAAAACGTGTTTTTTATTTTAGGGTCTATTTGAGTTTATAAGTCTAGAAATGCGAGATTGAACTAAAATCATCTTTATGGTACTTTTTAACATTTTTTCACCTTACGGTTACAAAAATATAATTTAATGAATTGTTGACCGAGAATGAGATATTATATGAGCGAAAAATAGTACTTTTAAATTTTTATTAAAATTTTATGTGGATTTTGGGTTAAGATAAAAAAGCATTTATGGTGGCAAACTGTTACTATTTTAAGTTCAATTGGTTTATTCCATTTATTGGGTTTATTGTTCTAGTAAAGTGAAATCAGAGACAATTAGTCCAGATTAAGATAGGTAATAATATAGGGGGACGAAAATGGAAGTTTGTCATTTCTATAGTGAACTAAGATATAAAAATTATATATGTATAATAAACCCAGTTAATACGGAACTCAATTGTATGAAACAAAACAAAATCAAATAGTGCCAAAATATTTCCTAAAATTTCTTTTAATTTTTGTAGATAATATAATCTAGATAAATAAAAGTTGTAAACTGGTGTATACAATGTTATCAAAAATAAAAATCAGCTAAACAGAATTTTAATGTTAAATAATTGAGAAGTGCGCTTACGAAGTAGCGGGTTAGAAGCTAGTTATGCATGTTCATACATATGTATGTATGTACATAAAATAACATTATAAGTTGTTTAAGTTTTTATACCCTTCACTAGAGGTGGCAAGGGTATATATAAGTTTGTCATTTCGTTTGTAATTTCTACAATTTTCATTTGCGACCCCATAAAGTATATATATTCTAAATCCTTATAGATAGAGAAGTCGATATAACCATGTCCGTCTGTCTGTCTGTCTATCCGTCTGTTGAAATCAAGTTTTCTCAACCCCCCGATGTCGTACGGACGCATTATTAATATCAAACAATCAGAATTTTCCTGGGATGTTTGCTAGTGAAAACTAGTAAATAACTGACCGAGATATAAGCCAAAAAAGACGACTACCAATTTTTTTTTTACATGCCTTTTGGGGAATTTCAAGAGAACAAAATTTCCGAGATATGCAAAAAAATTTTTTTTTCGAGATATGAGCAAAAAAAAATTTTTTTACCCAAAAATTATTATATTTGTGTGTAAGACATGTCTTTTAAGCTCTGACCACACGATTGTCATATTTAACAATATTGTCAGTCCTAGAAATGTACTGAGAATAAAAAATTCCCTCCACATGGTAAATTGACACTTAACACTGTTGTAAGAGAAACTGACAATTTCGTTGTCAGCAAATAGTCTGGCAATAACTTTATCTGACAATATGGTCAGACGAAAAATTTTTAGTTCTCACGGTTTTCAGATGACTGTATACGAAAAATTGTTAGATCCATTCTCATTCATTGTCAGATTCAAAACAGAATCTGACAGAACTTCTATTGAGTGAAAAGACGTGTGGTGAAGGTTGCCGTCGTCTTTCACATATTCTTCAAACAAATCCTGGGTACTACACAGAACTATTTTACTCAAACACAAAAAATTCAATTAACACCATTTTTTTATGTATGTACTAGCTTATAACCCGCTACTTCGTTAGCGCACTTTT
>NDXZ01014515.1:2634-13601 GCA_003055125.1 Paykullia maculata
TTTTGTAAATGTCTGTGTGTGTGTTTGTTTTTCTTCTAACTGTGAATTATTAGGGTACTTGTTGTTTGCGTTCAAAGTTCGTATTAGTTAAGTGTATCTTAAGATAAAGTGAGCAATAAGGCGACCTTTAACTATATTTCGTTATCAGAATTTCCTTGTATAATAAAATTAATCTACTTGAAAAAAATATGATAGTGCCAAAACAACGACCGCTTTACACACATTAAAGAAAATTTCAATCTGTGTATATATTTTAAAAATGAGGTTGTAAGTTTGTTTGTGTGTAACGCAATCACTTTCAAACGGCTGAACCGATCTTTATGAAATTTGGCACATCGGTATTTCTCATCTTGGAAGGAACAATAGGCTATATATTGGCACCTTCCATACAAAGCTTATAACTTTTATCGTATAACTTGTAGTCTTCAAACTTTGTGTTATATACATATGTAGACTTAAAATTCACTTGAAGAAAAAAGTGACGTGGTACCGCCCATATACATACATATCTCAAATACATATCTTGACCACTGTTATAGCTCTCATAAAGGTCCAAAAATTTTGTACGATTAACACTCATATTCATTTTTCTTAATTAAGCCAACAATTGTGAGGATCGGATCAGGGGGTGTGGCACCGCCCATACAAATCAAATACATTTGTTGGCATAACTTGAGAACTGTTATAGCTATGGTCTCAACATTTTGTACGATTGCCTTTAATACCATTTTGTTTGTTCGAGAAAAAAACTGAAGCAAGGGAAACAAAGTAAATGTAATGTTTTTAGCTATAATCTTTATGCTTGGCGTGACTCAATTTGATATCTATGGGCTTATTTTAACCAAAAAATAATAGCCTAACATAAAAACAAGTAAGAGCGCTATATTTGGCTGTGCCAAATCTTACATACCCTTCACTACATGTATTTATGTAATTATGTGCAAAAAAAAATTTTTTACGTTTATCTTCAAATTTTGTATTTTTTTTTCTCAAAAGGCTTTCTCTTACACACTAATAATTTAATAATAATAATTTTTGTGTAAAAAAAAACAAAACATTTTTTTGCTTATATCTCATTAATTTTTTAAATTTTTTTTGCTTATATCTCGGAAATTTTTTTCTTTTGAAATTTCCCCAAAGCCATGTTTTATACACAAATATAATAATTTTTGTAGCAAGAAAATATTTATTTGTCGTATTGACATTATTGTTTAAATTTGACTGTTTGTTGTTAGATTTCAAGCTGCATTTCACTGAACCAGTGAATAATATATAATAATTTTTGAATAAAAATAAAAAACATAGGTAGTCGTCTTTTTTGGTTTATATCTCAGTCAGTTATTAAGCGATTTTACCGGATTTCAATAGCAAACATCTCAGGAGAATTTCTGATTGTTTGATACTACTAACGCGTCCGTACGACATCGGGGTGTTGAGAAAACTTGCGGACAGACGGACATGGCTAAATCGACTTCCCTATCTATAGGGATTCAGAATATATGTATATACTTTATTATACAAATAATTATTGTTGAAATTACAAACGGAATGACCAAGTAATATATATATAAAGTCTTAGCATTTTGTTTGATTAACTTCGATATTATATTCCATAAGAGGGCATGGTACCTTCTAATCAAAGAATGGTTTATTTAACATTTTAGAAAACTAAAATAGTTACAGTTATCAAACTAAGCGTTAGTTACTTATTATTAATTGATTTAATTACCCGAAGTTTAGATAGTACTTCATGAGGGATCTAATGTCAAACACTCTGCTTGATATTAAAGGGATATATAAAGAATATAAAATCCTTAAATTATGCATGGTTCTAATACAAATTTTTATTTTATTCAAAACTCTTTAATTGCTTGTTACCCCAGGCTACGCTGGGTAAAAAAGCTAGTTAAAAAACAAATATGATTTAATATTTGTATTATTACATTAAACTAAAACACCTGTGGCGAAGGCTATAAAAATACCATTTCGAACGTTTCAATTTCGCTCGAATAAACCATTAGAAAAGTGAAATTCAAAAATAAATAAAAATATTCAAGTTTTATTTTTATTTTATTTTTTATGCCATAATTAATAATTCAAAATATAAATTTTTTTTCTCGATGCCATAAAATTTTGCAATTGTTATAAAAAACTTCTCTGTGGCTTTATGTATATTTAATGTTATGTTTATTACCCAATAAAATCCCACATAAATCTTTTCTTTTTTGAGTTGTTTTGATGTTGTTTTGTTATTATCATGTTTTTTTCGATTTAAATTTATTAATAATCAATTCCCATCATACTTTGTTGTTAGTGCCTGAGTACATAAATATGATACGTTTTTCTATAAGTAAATGGGTCAAATGTTTTCAAACTTATTTCCTGTATTTTATTTTCAAGTAACAAAATTAATACTCATGTATTTGATTTTGTTATTAATTTGTATTAAAATAAATATATGACTTACCAAAAAAAAACTTATGATTTGCATAAATTTTGTTTAAGCCCCGGACAATTGTATTTCAATTTTTTCAGACTTGTTTTTAAGTTTTTGTTATCATTGTTAATATCTACATTTATTTGAATTTTATTTGTTATCTTTTGTTAAAAAAGAAATAATTTTATTTTATGGCTAAATAATTTTATTTAGTAAAATATTTTTAATAAAAGTTTTCATATGAATGGATGTTGTATTTTAAGACGAAAGTGATATTTTTGTAATTAAGTTTAACAAAAATAAAGAAAGTTTTACCCAGTTAGCAAATTTTTTATTTTCAATTTTAGAAATTGCTTTTTAAGTTTTATTTCTTTGATATTGCAATTTAAAGAAATTTATTTTAGATTTTTGATTATATACGCAATATAATTTTTAACACAAATTGCAGAGAGATTGTTATTCTTTTGAATTCTCTAAATTAAAAAACAAAATTAAAGGAATTTGGGCTGCAATATATTTTTTTTATCGGCAGCTCTTAAAATGTTTATTTAACACTTATTATGTATTTGTAAGTTAATTACAGTTAGAAGAGGATTTTTCATTAATTTCTTCTTTTATAAAGTATGCCGTCTAAATTTTAAAGAGAATATAACTATTTTCTTATACTTAAAATGTTAAAATTCTGTCTTCTAGTTTTGTTATTCTATAATAATTTAAATATTCTATAATAACTGTCACAACCATATTTTTGTTGTGAAATATCTTAGACAAAGACAAAACCATAATTACGATTACAGCAACTATTTACTTAGCTGAATGCAAACCATAATCTGAGAGCAACATACATATTTCTGATATTCCGTTATCATGTCAATAATTGAGGCAACCATATGATTGATTCTTGAAACCATATACATACATACATATATGATATTAATATTGGCGTTAACAATTTTTACGGCCATATAATTTTTGTGACAAGCATTAAAATAATTTTGGTGATCATAGTATTATTTAACTATTTTCTGATCATGTTCCGTGACTATATTCAAACTATTGGCCTACCGTGTTTAATGTAAATAAAATGCAAATTTTATTACATGTTTTTTCCCGACGTTTCGTGAATTTGTGGTTCGCTTTTTCAAGGGATTTGTCTATTTATTTAAAATTTGCATTTTATTTACATTAAACACGGCCAATAGCTTAAGCAGAAAGGCGAATAAATTGGTAAAGATTCCTCCTTTTTTAATAATTACGTTTATAAAATCGTGTAATAAAACTAAACAGCAAAATAATGGAACTAATGAAAAACATAATGGTTTTTTTTTGCTTGTTGAAAAATGTTTAAAATGTTAACGGTAAACATTTGTAAAAAAATATTTAAAAAAAAGTGAACACTTAAGTTCTTACTAAATTATTCTCAATAAAAAGTAGATTGATTGGTAACACTGTGTTATTAATTTGTGTAATTACTGGTTAAAGCTTATTCAGGGATGCTTTTAGTTTAAATTACACTGCGCGACAGTGAAAATAGTACACAGGCTATATGGCTATATAGGTTCGATAGTACTACTTGAGCTGAGTAAAACCCTAGCCTCGTTTTGCAATATTAGTTCGCGTTTCGATTTTATAAGCCTCAACATATTGGGAGACTTGGTGAATTTTCCGAAAAAGGGTACCATATCCTTCTACCCAATAACTCATTCAAACTTGGTCAAATGAACAACTCTTTGAACATTTTATTGCCGGAAAAAAAATTGCTGTATATTTTGGATTGGATTTCTTTAACTTTTTTTAGCATAGCTCGCAGGAATCTTTCTTTTTTCCCATACTATCTTCTACAAAAAGGTAGCCAGAGTAAAATAAAACAATTTTTGTGAAGATATATGTACGATCTGCACATGTTCAGACGACTGATACAGCAAAAATTACCTTTTTTTGCGAAAAACATCGTTTTTTGATTAGATTAGGGAGTAAAAACGAGTAAAAATTATATTTTGGTACTTCTTTGGTACTAAACCAATAAACATAAAAAAAATTTCAAATTGCTCTTGCCCAGAGTGTGTGTGGACATCCATTAACATCAATTCGTCAACGCTCAAGAACTGAACATTAATCGCACTTCTCTGAGGAGAGTCGAACAATTGAAAAAATATTTGAAAATTAGGTTTATCAGATGGGGTACTGTCGGCCCATATTGTGTTTCATTCTTAAATGTCAAGGTTCATTTAACCTTTCCAATTAAACAAGGTTTCTTAAAAATATATTCATTGCCTTTTTTTATAGCCGATTTAAGTTTAAAATTTTAAATGACCCACCCCATATTAAATCAGTTTATGTGCACATCTGTTAACTAAGAGTGCATACATACATACATATTATATTTGTTAATGAAGAAAATAAACAAATTTTAGACTTCAGTGCAAAGTAAGGCACTACGAAAATGTAAATATTAGCAATTTATTGAAAATACATATTTGTTTAAAAAATATGCCAAATAATACGAATATCTGTATTAGGTAAATTGATTTGTTTAATAAATATTAATTTATGTTCACAAACGATTTTAAGATTTTTTTTTAATTTCCCTTAATTAATTACGATTAATAGTTTTTGGAATTTATTCATGTTATTGTTTTACCAAAATATAAAAATGTATGTGTGTGTTTATGAAAAAAATTAAAATTAAGCGGCCGTTGACTGCGTTTGCTTAAATTAAAATAAACATTAATTATGTGTTGCCGCTGTCGCTCATACGCCAACGTTTTATTTATGTTAAACGTTTTGCGGTTCATTATGCTTAATGAATAATAATTACATAAATAATAACAAATTATTTTGGCTAAAAACATTTGATTTGTTTTTTCTTTTGTCTTTTCGTTTAATTGGTAAGAAGTTGTTGCTTTTTATTTTTGTCAACAATTTCATCATCTACATACATACATATGTATGTATATTTGTTAGTCATTATCATAAAGAAAGTGAATTAAACGTCATTTAATAAAAGCGCTTATATACATACATTTATACACAAATATATTAATATCATATACAAAATATTAATACAAATTAATTTAAATTATGATTGTTTATTAAAATTTTATGCACAAACAGAAAATATTATCAGAAATTAAATGCAATATGTGTATGATTTCACTATGCTTTTATTTTCACAAAAAATAATTCAGGGTTTAATATTTGCATAAATTTTAAGCGAAGCATTAGATGTTGTTTTTAACAGTATTTATTAAACAGAAATTTTAATTTAATTTTACGCTAAAGTAAATGAACTCATATCTGAAGGACAGTTATTATTTTAAAATAATACGATTATTTTTTAATTCTTTTATAAACAAAACTGTAACAATGTTGTATATACATTTAATTTAACCTCTTAGTCGGGGTTTACACGAGGAAACAATTGGAAGAAAAACATTTAGTTTGATAGCAAATTACGGGTGGGGAATTTGTATCATTCCCGTATTCCCGTAATTTACTAACAAAACAAAAACAAAATAAATGTTTCCCTTCCAATTGTTTCCTCGTGTAAACCCTGACTTAGTGTTGCCTACTCTATTTACTCAAGACATTCAATACATTGTTGTTGTTTATTTAGGTTGGTTTTAATAAAGAGTTCTTGAAGTTTCCAAATTTTTCCCATGATCACATATTTGTACCTTCTTAACGGTGAAGATTTAAAAATAATTCAAATAATATTCACTTTTAAATTGTAACACAATAATTTTTTTATTTTATACATAAAATCGGCATGAGTTTCATTAAAAGTTTTAAAACTTATAACATTTTCAATTGCACAAGATTTAACAAGATTAAATCAGAGGTCAAAATAATTTAGGCGTTTTTTTAATTTTAAGAATATATTCTGTTTGCTGTGTAATTACACTTACAAGCATGGTAATTAAGACGTTATTTAACAGCAGAAAAAAATAAATAATAATAATTGTTGCTGTTACCTATAAGATAAAAATGTTAGGTTAGATAAGAAAAAGATTTTGTTGTTTACATTAAAGAAATAATTAAATACGTTTTTGTAAATCTTTCGAATTTAAGACTTAAACGCATAAAAAATGTGAATATTTTGCTACTGAAAGGAAGTTTTTAAACAATGATTATCTTTAAAAAAACAGAAAACCTATTAAAAACAAGTTAGAGCGCTATATTTGGCTGTGCCAAATCTTATATACCCTTTACTACGTGCTTAAAAAAAATGTTTTGTTTGCTGATAGCTCGAAAAAATTTTTTTCTTATATCTCGAAAATTTTTTTTTTCTCAAAAGGCATGTGACCTCTTACCTTTACAACCCATATTTGTGTCGGATTTAAATAGAACACCCTCTAAATAAATTTTAATCCTAAGACATTTTTAACAAATGTTAACTTGTAAATTTCACAAGTCATATAGTAAATATATACAGTTTATAATAACACTGCTCAGCAGCAAAATCCTCCATTTTTAAGATAAGTAGCTCTCAGAAAAAAGTGCAAAATGTTGAATATTTGCTTTATATTTTTTTTAATTCAATTTTTAAATTGAAAAATATTACGAATTTTGCACAAAAAAAAATTTTTTTCTCCATTAATTTCTGAATAATTCCAAAACGATAAGAGATAGGAAAAATTCTATTCGACTAAAATAAATACAATTTTGTTACACATCTACTGCTGTTTTACTTTTGAAAATCGGATGACTGGTTCTCGAGTTGGGATGAAATATGTCTCCATACCTGACTAATTTAGGGGAACAAATTTGCAACGCCCATAAAAAAAATCCCGATCTGATGGAAAAAAACCGACAACGGATTTGAGTTCAGCGCATCAAAATCCATATAGTCCACATAGTTTTAATTAACGGAAAGACAAAAAATGATTTTTTTGTCGAGCAGTGTAATTATCTTAAGGGATTTAAATTTTTTTTTTCTGTTTACTTAACTTGATTTCTTTATGTTATACATATGTACATATATGTATATTTGAATTTTTGGCATTTTAAATATTACGTTAATGTGTCAATGTTTCAAACGCCTTCTTTATAAAATTTATCATCAATCACGTGCGAACATAATAGATTTGAATGATTAAATGAATGGCCTACAACTTAAAATTTGATACATACTTTCATAAAAAGTGTCATGTTTACACACAAAAACAACAAAAAAATTTACATAAGAAATTTATAATTATTACACTAAAATTTAATAAAAGACAAAAACACTATAAGACCACAACACTAAATCTATTGTTTTCAATTATGACTTTTTGCCCACACATTCGTAGTGTGTGTGTACAATAGATTGTACGTTAAACGTACACACAGGGGAATTGTCAAAAAATGAACAGGTACCAAAACGACATAACGGTTGACAAAACCAAATTCAAATTTAAATATAATGTACACATTAATGACACTTTACTAACTGCCGCTGTTTTACAAAGCTGCCGTATATATAGTATAAACACGTGTCAAATCAATTGATATTTAGTTGTAAAAAAACAAAAGAAAATTTTTAAAATTTTTAAAATATGTATATACTACTCGTATACATACATACATACATACATATCCATACATACACATAGACAAATAAAGATTGTAAAAATGCAGTAGAAAGCAGAGAGACAAACTTAAACGAAATTAAACAGGTAGATTTGAAAAAACGATAGACAAGAATTTCGACACGGCAAAGGGTATAGGAACAAAAACAGTTATAAGAATAAGTAGTCGCCTAACGGTCAAAAATTTAACCGCAATTTTTAAAACCAAATTGTTTGCCATTTTTTGGCCAGGTATATGTATTTTATTTTTGTAATAGAAGAAACTTTTGTGATATCACATACAACTCTGGACAAGATGTGGGAGCTACTAAAACTGGATTTCATCCAACAAACGGACAGACGGACATGGCAAAATCAACTTCCCTATTTATAAGGATCCAGAATATATATAGTTTTTGGGGTCGCATTTGAATATTTGAGATATTACAAACGGAAGGATAAAACAATATATCGTCACAGAAAATGCAAAACGCCTTATATAACAAAAAATTTAAAATTAAATTTTTTTTTAATAACTCTGGTCTGTTAGGTCGAAATACGTTGTCTCGCAAAATATAAAAATTTTCCGACAATGAACAACGATTTTATTAACATGACAAAAATGCCCTGTCTGCAAATGCGAATATTCATTTGAGCAAGTTTTTTGCTTCTCCTGTAAAATTTTTAAAATGTAAGATAAGGCGTTTTGCATTTTCTGTGACGATATACCTTTGCTTAATGTGTGAAGGGTATATAAAACAAAATAGATCTAAAAATGCAAACATGATGAATTCAGAAGATGACTCTTGACAAATTATCATACTCGTACTACTCTTCTAATTTAGGTTAGGTTAGGTTGACAGAATGGGGCCTCGAAGGGTCCCATGTCCCACAGGACATACACTTCCGGTTTCCTTCAATTCAGGATTCTCTTTGTCCTATCCTCCTCCGGATCATCCCATAGGACTTTAGTTATTCTTCCAACCGCCTCGTTGCTCCATAAAGAAAGTCTTGTGGGTTATTTCTATCCAGCTTTCCTACTCGGTCTCGTTGCAAATAAGGGTTTCGAGTTCTCTAGGTTCACAGCCTTAAGTTCTCTAGCCCTTATTGCCAGATCGTTTGCCCGCTCATTCCCGATTACACCGCCATATATATATATAAATCCTTTTACTCCTGTAAGGAGCATAGGGCCGTTGTTTTTATTGTTTGGACAAACACAAAACTTACTTTTAACGCTTATTACTCCTATTATTTTGGTCTTATTGCGCACATCAAAAGTAAACCCCAAATTTTTTTTTTGTCAAAACTTTATTGCAATATTTTAGATATAAAATTTTTTTAGAGGTATTCAAACTGTTAATAGGAAAATAAGTATTTGTTTTTTTTTTTAATTTTAAAACTGGCAGAAATTTAATAATACATATGTTGATACACACTAATTTTTACCAGAATTTTTATAATTCAATTCTAAAAAATGTTTACGCTTTTTTCTTTTTTAACTGGTTTTTTTTAAAGAATTTTAGGAATGTCGCCTGCGTCACAAGTTTTCTTAAGTCATTTATCATATTTTTTTTATGCCGAATAAATGAATGAATACTTTTTCTTTCATTCCACAAACTAACGGCATTTAATGTGTTTTTTTTTTTAAGATTTTAACATGATCCATCACAACCTACAAAAAATTGTAATATTCTTAAGCATTTTTCCAAAAAATAATACCTATAAAAAAAGACACATGTTTGCGCCACAAACCAAAGTAGGTCAGCACTGCTTTGAATATTTAACCCTTTTTCTACATAAAAAGAAATAAATAAAAAAAATCACACAATATGGTCCATCTAACGAAATGTCAAAAGATTAATGGATATTTCTTTTTAAACTTTTTTAGAACCTTGAACAAAGCAACAATAAAAATTGTAAACAAATTCTTTGGTAAGAACAAATAAATACGTTTGTAATGCTTTTTTCCATTCAGAATATTTTACTTTAAACATGTGATACCTACTGTTAACCTCATATTTTATTTCATTGTCCTTTGTCTGGAAAATGTTTAGTTTTTTTTAATAAATTATGTTTCTTATTTTTAAGAAAAGTTCTTCTGACACTAACATGTCAATAATAACGAAATCTTTTAGATGTTTGATAAATGTCAGTTAAGAAAATACTTTTTTTCATTTGATTTTTTTTTTTTTTTTTTTAAAAAAAAAGGAGTGTCATGTCTCTTTCTTGCTTAAATTTTAGAATTGTTAACGCCATTTAAACCTTTTTTTTCAAATTTTTATACTTTTTTTTATATAAAATCCCTTTTTTAAGTATTTACATCTGTGGCATTGTAGAACATTCAATTTAATATTTAGTGCTGGGAAATGTACCTTAATAAATCGTTTTTAATTAAATACAATTTTAACGACATTTTTATGTCGTGTTGTTTCTTAATTTTTATTTTATTTTTTTCAATTCCTATAGTAAAAGTACATACATACATCGTAGAGTATAGATCATTAAAATTTTAAATAAAAATAAATTTAAGTCATTGTTTACGTTTAAAATAACATTTTAATACAAAAAAAAAAAACACTTGGATTTTTATGGCATTAAGGAGATTTGAGGTCAATGACCAGTTAATTAAAGGTAAACTTTGGTAACTGAAATAAAGGATGTGAACGTAAATGAAAATAAACTCAAACTAAGGACGTTTTTACCAAAGTATTTCGTTTTTTAGCAGTGTGTTCCACTGTGCCAATCAATATATAACCCTTTTGATAATAATTGAAATAAAAGTGACTACATTTTAGATTGCTGGTTGTCAAGAAAGTGGTAATTGACTTCTCGCTGGATTACTAAGAAACAGTTAAGTAGCTTAAGAACAAGAACAAGCCAAACAATCTAAGGAAACAAATCTTTAAAAAAAAACTAAATATAATTTTTAAAAAATGGTATTATTATACCCTTCACCAGAGGTGACAAGGGTATATATA
>NDXZ01014525.1:0-13019 GCA_003055125.1 Paykullia maculata
TTTGAATTAATCCTCACTTTTGGTACATTTCAACCCTTTGTGCGGCGCTATAAGAGTACTTATGTTTATAAAATAAAAAAAAATTATTTAAATAATTTAGGGCATTATATATCACTAAAAATTAAAGAAGCATAAATGTTGGTAAAAACAATTGTGGTTTTTCTCTTGACAACTTACAATAAATTCATAATTTTTCTATAAACCTTTGTAATAAAAATTTGTTTAATTAAAATTTTCAATATACATACTACAAATGCAGTATGAATTTGTATTCTACTTTTGTTTATGGTTTTTATTTAAAACTTGCATTTTTTTATTGAACAAAATTACCATGCATGTCATCATCATGACATTGCTGCATACCATACAACCGAAAGTTGTATTATATTTAAACATTTATTACTCTTAAGTGTATAATTTAATTTAATTTCATTATTGAGTTGACCAATGGGCTGGGAGGAGGTGACGATATCAAAACTGATAGTATTTTTATTATTCTGTATAGAATAAGATAAATACGACAGCTAAAGCAATAGCAGAAATAAATAATGAAGGCATTTTTTTCAGCTCAAATGTTTTGCATAATGCTTATGGGCCACAAACTAAAAAAAAAATATGTATAAAAAATATACATAAGAAAAGAATGTGTAACTGTATTGCGGTCACAGGTTAAACTTGAGAGATTTCTATAATGTTATGCATCTTGTCAAAAGAAAACATTCGTATATCTATGGAATAAATATAGTGTGTAGATAAAGAACTGGTTGCCGAAAGAATCAAACAGCTTAACCCGTAAATGCCTAATATTTAGAAATTGAAAAAGCGTAAATACATAGAAAAATAAATAAATTGGGAAAAAATTTGGCAAATACGATATTTTGGGCCGATCTGGTGTTCTTTCGACCTACTGGTGTTGGCTTATTATTTACCAAACCGGTCATCAAAAATTTGGCCACCAATCGTTGGAGAGTCGACTGCAAAGGGCCACCGCATCTGCCGTAAAATAGATGCAACGCGTACAACATTTACACAAACAAACACCCATTTTGATAATAAAGTGTTGCTTAATCGTGTAACTTGCTGTGGTGATTTGGCATCAGTCTGCAATAAAAAAACAACATCGGATTCTTTACAATGTAAAGATTTTTTAAAAAGTAAAGTTTACATATATATTTTTTTAACATTGAATATTTTTTTCTCCTTAGACATTCAAATTTTAATTTTAATATGATGGTCAAATTTGGACCACTAGAAGATTAACTTTCCAAAAAATTCCACAAATTTAATATTTTCAAAGATTAACCAATAAATTTGTTACATAGATATAAGAGAATTATAACTCTTATATAAAAGAGTTGTATGATTTAAAAACTAATGTTTTGTTGTTTTTACTTTTTGTTTGGATTTTACAACATATTTCACTGATTTCTTTTGTAAATACACATACCAGAACACACTTAAATCTGTTTGTGTATGTTTATTAAACAATCAATTATAACTACAGTAATTACTCAATACGATATCAATATTTTAACAATAGCAAGAGTTAAAAGAAATTTAACAACAATTGTAGCCAACTCCACTGCAACGACACATTTGGTTTGCAAATTAAATCATTGCATTTATAAAAGTTGAATGTTTTTCGTTAATTCATTCTTCATTCGTTCATTCAAATAAAAAATAAAAGACCAAGAAAAAACAAATTTATATTGGACTTTAATACATCATGACGATTAAAACATTAAATTAAATCGCCTAAAAAAATAATAAAATTTAAATCAATATCTGGGTAATTTTGAAGACCAAGTGCTACAAATAAAACTGATTTAATATCGAATTAAAAAAATTAAGGCTTTTAGTTCTTAAATACAAAAAAAAAAATTAGAATATCACATAACAATACATACTTTAAAGTAACACTGTCTCTCACAAAAAATGAAACAAGAAAAAGTCAAAGAATTCTGTTAAAAAAAAAAACAAGGAATAGTAATAAATATATGTATTGCAAAAAAATATATTAAATTACTGGCTACAACGTGTTTGGAGTCTAAAAAAAATCAAGTTTAACCCATAATTGGCCAAAATCGAAATAACAATGAATACAAGCCAGTGAAATGGGCATAATTTTTTAGCGACACACAAATAAATGGGGAATAAACAATAAGTTCGGGTTTATTATAACCAGAATTTATATAGAAATGCTAGTTTTTAATATATGTATGCCGATAAATAAATTAACAGATAAAAATTTCTAAGCTTAAAACCGTTTAAAGAAAGTTACTGTTTATTTTGACTTTCCAGTTAAGATTTAAGCAAACATTACATTCGTATGAATTATCCCTTAAAGTTAAGGAGATATTTTAATTGCAAAATTAAGTTTTTTACCTTCCTCACTCCCTCACTTCAATTTTTGCTAATAATGTTTTTATTAAAATCAGACTATGTACCTGTTTCCTTTTCGTCTTTTAAAAGTCTCTTACAATGCGACACCGGCCATATGAAACTATAAAGAATTTATAGGGCATAAAAGAGTCCTCCCTCTTTACTTCAACTACATTATCTTTTTAGAAAAATTGCCGCTGGCTCTTAAAGGTTTAATTATTAACTATGTGAAGACTTTTAACTGCAAACAGGTTTGTAAAACGTTTTTTTGTTGTTTGTTTTCTATATTTGACAAGATAAACAAGGATTTTAATTTTGTTTTTTGCAAAGAAAAAAAATTAAACCCCTATAAAGGTGGGCAGACATTCTACAATTTTGGCAACAGAATTTTTTAATAAAAGCAACAACACCAGATTATAAACAAGGCAAGCAGATGCAAAACATTCGCAGAACAAACAAGTTTTCCACATTTAGAGCCTAGTCATTATTGGTTTAAGCCAGACATATGGTTATAAGAAAAACAATAAAATGAATTTTAACGAAAAAAAAAAAACAGGAACGAAAACAAAACATAAAAAACTTTCTTGAGTTTCCTGCTTTTGTACTTAACTTCTCGGATAATGATGATGATGCAGCAGCAGCAGCAGCACTTACTTTGTTGTTGATGTTGAAAAGTTTTATAAGGCAGTGTTGCCAATTTCTTTTACGTTTTACTAATTTAATGTGATAATAGAATTTACTGAAAATTTATCGAATATTTTTTTTTAAATAAACAATTCTCAATCTTCTTTATGTAGGTAACTAATTGAAATGTTTTTTAATTTATTAAAAAAATTTGTTGTAAACTTTCCAAAAACAAAGAAATAAAATATAGGTATACGGAAAATATTTAAAATTAAAAATACATACATATCGCACACCCAGTTCAAAAGTGACACAGCTCAAAATTTTATTTTTCGAGTTTATATGCTTAAACTATGCACAATACACTTGTTTATCTATAAGAAAAATATCAGTGTATTTTTTGTTGTTAACTGTTGCTAAAAAACAGTTACATATGTCTTTCTTTATGTTTCAATTGGTATAAAGTTGTAATTCATAAAAGTGACTTATTTTTAGTTGTGTCAGAAAATATAATGGTAATAGATCCCTACGCTAAGTGCTAAATAGTTTCAATTGGAATTCAATGGTCCAACGTTTTTGTTTTTAACTATATTTATTTACGTCAAAAACAGTTTATTTCGATTTCCGAAAAATTAAAAATTTTTAGTTGTGTCACCTTTGAACTGGGTGTGCTATATGTAATACAAGGTAAACATTTATAGAAAATTTATTGGGAATATTCTACACAAATAATTTATTAAAAATTTAACAATTAGAAAATTAATCAAATGTTTTGTTTACTGAAAATTTTCTATAATTGGAGAAACAGATGGATTTTTACATCCTTTATCATAAATTTATTTACCAAATAAGACAGGCCGACAAAATTTGAAATATATAATTTTTAAAAGGCTTGAACTGCTTTGATTCCCAATCTGATTTTAGGTTAAGATATCTGAAAGGAGCACCAAGATATAGCAGAGCTTTAATGTTTATTTCGAAGCCAATAGGTGGGACTTTCCGACTATATAACAAGTTTTATAAAAAAAAACTGAAATTGCGCTGTTATAACGTCTTAAATATGGCAAAATATGGTGTTTCTTCAAACTTTATGCTTTGATATACATATTGGAAACCTGATGTGATGAAAAAATTAATTATGGGGTCAGATCTAGATGCAGCGCAGCTTAAGTCTTAAGAAAAGTACACTCTATTTGCTGGGTTAAAAATTTGTTGGCCTGTGTAATCTTTAAACTACCTAATGGAGCTTTGCGACTAATCTTGTGGTGGCTTAAATACAGAGCCTACAACTTAGAATATTGCCCGTGAAAAAAGTAACGCAACAAAATATGGGCCGAAATGAAAGATCTAATGTAAAAGTATCTTTAACGAGGTATACACATTACAAAAACAAATTACACTGTTGTTGTTACGTGTACATGAGCATGTGTGTGGACATAAGTGAATAACACGTATGAGTGCGATTAAAAATTTATATTCCTAAGAGCATCAATGTATGTACATACATATGTATTTTGTAGTACATAATTACAAAAAATGCATTTTATGCAGATAAAATTTGTGTTCAAATTGTACCTATTAATGAAAATCTTTGCGAATTCTATACTATAAAAAATTTGCTGTAGTTTTTCTTTTTAAGAAATATTTATAATTTTTTAATAGTTTTTCTTTTAAACAGGTTCTATTATCTCTTTTTTTATTTATAGATTTTTTTTTAAATGTGCTTCTTGTATATTTTTTTTTTCATATGAATATTGAAATATTTCAATATTCTAGTCTTAGAAGTGTATTTTCTTTTTTATAGGTAAAATATTTACCACGAAAATTTTCTAAATTGAAAAGAAATTGCGATTTTATTATTGGTAAATCGCTGGTAACACTTTAACATAGAAACGAACACCAGTGCATTTATAAAAGTTTTTTTATTTAAATCTTATACTTGAAAAGTAAGAACAACTATTTAACTTTTTTCTACCAGAAGCTTATTGTTGTATTTATTTTTTGACTTCTTAATGTTGTTGCTTTATTTTCATATTATTTATTTATTTTTTTGCTCATATTCAATTCAAGTTCAAGAGCAAACGATAACCTCGTTGGCGATTAAAAACAAATGTAAGAAAAGAGTATAAAAAAAAAAATAATAATAATAAATATAAAAAACACAACAAAAATACAACATATGAGCCGTTTATTTTGAAAGTGGCATAAGTCACTTTTTTTTAAGTCGAGATTTTTTTTAAAAATGAGAAGATACCGTTCAATTGTATTTAGTGTTGCCATTAACTCGATTTTTTTGAAAAAGTGACTTATGCCACTTTTAAAATAAACGGCTCATATAACAACAAATTATAAAAATGTATGTAATAAAAATAATATGAAAATGAGACAAAAAATATTTCGAAAATATCACAGATAAACAAAAGCAAGAAATTACGAACTAAGAGTTTTAAACAAATAACAAAGAATTTGTTGTTTCTAATGCCTATTAGGCTACCAAAAATAAATACCAACCTCTATCAAGGATATTACCCAGCAAACACTTGGTCAAACGTTTGAAATAAGATGGTTTTAACATTTTCTGTTAAAAGTATTTTTCAAACCTTCTTGTACATGGGTTGATTAAATAAAGAAAAAACATTTATCAAAGAAGATTTTCTTAAGTCAAGATCAAATGTTCTTCTCAAAATGTTTTTGACCTAAAAATATTCGTAACTTAAAGAATCTTTAGTTTGTTTTAACATAAATTTATGCCAGCAACTGCTTAAGGTGATTTTAACCATTTTCTTTTGTTTCAGTTCTAAAAAAATCATTTATACTTAAGGATGCACCATCTCTTTCTTCATGTGTGACTGCGATCCTTAACTTAATTTAACCTTTAAATCTCTGCTTGGATTTTAACCGTTAAAATGGACTTAGAACTTTTATAAGGCTAAAGCTAAACTCACTTATTATATCTGAACAAAAATTTTGTCCGGGCAATATTTTTTGTATTGACTTTGAGATGTCAAACCCTTTTTGAAACTTAATATAAAAACTTTTATGCGAACAAAATTTTTGTTCAGACAGAATGAGTGCGTTCTTCCGGGTTCTAATATGGTCCTTATATAAACCAAATCTTTAAAATGTGATCACAAAAACAAAACACAAAATAATCATATTATTCTCCAGTAAAAGTTTTCTGTAGACGGCACATGAGCAATAATGGAAACTTAATAGTAAATATTGCCAATATTGCTTTTATTCTTTAAGCGTAATATTAAACGATTTTGTCCCAGCGAGAAACTAGTAAGAGATTATTCGGCAACCCCTTGCAATTTAAGACCAACGCGTTGCAACGGCGGTAATCACTCGTTAGAGATAATTGTCCTGGGTTTCACACAAAAGTATGCAACTGTTTGTAATGTATTTTATGTATATTAAGTGTGATCACAAAAATTCGATAACTGTTAACGATATTTCTTCGCTCCCAATTCAGATTCTGTCGATCCCGACCTGTTAAAGTCCACATTCGACAACGACAATATTATTGTAATGTAATTCTATTTTCTCCGACATACAATGTAATTAATGCTTTATTAAATTGAAACATTTTAAATTTGCCTTCCCACTACAATTTTACTTAAGTAGTTAAAATAAAATTTTTATTAGTTATGCTTTTTATAATTGAGCGTACACTCAATCACTTAATAATGATTTAATTGTTTATAGTCACCTATAATAAGTTTAGCGATTTCTATAACACTTCTTCGCTTTGAAAAATTTAACAGCTTTTAACAAGTTGTTTTTGTTATACATTTGGCATCTGCAGCAGTCACAGAGGTAGCAAAAGCATTCGTGGCAGTAGCCGCAAAATAACAGACATTAACAAGTTTCTAAAATTTTTTTCAATGCTATACAAGAGTAAAAATAATTGCGATTCTTTTTAAATGTTGTTGCATACATTTTAATTTGTATAAAAACAATAAAAAATTTGACAAAAGTCTTCAACAAGCAATGTTGTAAAGACTGTGTTCATAACCCGCAGTTATCAGTATACGATTTTGAACGCAACAATCAGAATATTAACAAAAGAATATTAAAAAAACAAAACTAAACTGAGGACAACTTTTGACATGTTTGTATTATTAGTTGTTAAACAAATCATTTATTTATAAACTTTTTGTACATTTGTTTGTATGAATGTAGTTTGTAAACAAATTTACAATTTAAGTTTTTTTATACTTTTAACTTAACTCTATGAGTTGTTGGAAGCGTGAATTTTTTTTTGCCAATATACCTTACACTATAAAAAACTTGATAGAAAATTAAGAAATATAGTGGCAATTTCCTGTAAAGACAGGAAAGGTGAATACGGTTTAAACAATTTCTCAATATTTGCTACTAATGCGGGGGAATGTTGGACGTATTTTGTTAAACACTGACAGGTTTTAACCTAAAGTCTCGTAATTATCTCTTTTATTATTTGCAACAAACTTGGTAACACTTATACCAAAGATGCCATATAGTTTTGCTGATTTGCCAACTTTTCTTGAATAATATTAAACTGTTTTTTTGGTTTGTTGTTAGTTTCAAGCTGTCTATATGCTGCATACCAGATCATCAGTAGACTTTGAAATTATTTCTACTGATGATCTGGTATAAGAAACAGTGAAATGCAGCATATAGACAGCTCAAAACTAACAACAAACCATAAAATTTAAACTTTAACGTCAATACGACAAATATATATTTTCTTGTTAATATTGAACTGTTTTGAAATATGTTTTTAATTTTCTAAATACAAACATATACATACATATGTACATGCAATACCTATATTATTTTAATTACAAGTACATACATTCGAGTGAAGGGTTGTGACACCGCCCATACAACTCAACTACATTTTATTGCATATCTTAAGAACTGTTATAGCTATTGATTTAAAACTTTGTACAATGAACTCTTATATAAATATTGTTATTCGAGCGAAAAATTGTGACGATCGTACAAAGTGCACCGCTCATACAACATAAAATCATTTTATTGCATATCTTGAGAACTGTTACAGCTATTGATTTCAAACTTTCTTCAATCAACTCTTATAGCATTTTTCTTATTCAAGCCAAAACTTGTGAGGAACTCAAATACATCTTATGGCATATCTTGGGAACTGTTATAGCCATTGTTTTTAAACTTTGTACGATTAACTCTTATACTACTTTCCTTAATCAAGCTAGAAATTGTGAGGATCTGATCTGGGAGTGCTGCACCGCACATTGAATAGCGTATCTTGAGAATTGTTGGAGCTATGCTATCAAAACTTTGTACGATTTTTCTTGTGCCATTTTTCTCATTCAAGCCAAGGGGGTGTGGCACCGCATATGCAAAGTAAATATAATAATTGAGATATTTAAGAAACTATAAGACTAAACCAAACTAAATTTAATGTCTTAATGCATATCTGAGAAAAATATCGATAGAATCATAAAGGGGGAAGTGACACCTTTCATACAATTAAAACAAATTTTAAGAGCTGTGATATCTATGGTCTCAAATATTTTTACCTTTAGCTGTTATACAATTTTCATCGAGCTCAACAGAAATCGGCTGATGGTCTTGGTACTTCCAATATAAAGAATATTAATTTTATGGCATATTGGAGGAACTATCAAAGTTATAGTTTTTAAAACTAATATCGAGGTACTTATACATTCATTGATTTATTGGGTAAAAAATTGGGCAGAGATTTTAAGCTCTATTTAAGTGAAAGTCATTTACCTGCATTTGAGTAACATGAGGCAAATGAGAATAGGATCGATTAGTGTTAAAGAAATTCATTTTATGGCAACATCTCTAGCTGCTTAATCCTTTAGACTTTCAATTGTTGTCATATACGAGTTAGGGATTACTTTCATAAATATTTAACCTACTTAATTGTCGGTCTTCGCCGGGTATAAACAGCTAGTATTTATACAATGGTCTTTTTGTAATTCCATTATGTACCTTTGTAGCTATGTACATATGTAGATAGCTGATGGGTTTATTGTGCAATTGTCTGGATGTAGCCCCGGTAACCGGCAAATAACACAACGACATGGATAAAATTATTTGTATTGACATTATTATTTTGATTACTCTTGTCGTTATTGTTTTGTTTTTTAGCTGGCCACAATATTTATTTACATATATACATACATACACACACATATCTACACATATATTTGTTTATAATTCGTAAATATATAAATAATGACTATAACAATGTCATTAGTCAGCCTTTAGTCATGGGAGTTTTGTTTTATTTTTGTTTATATTTTTTTTTATTTCATTGTTTTTATTATTTTGTATTCATTTCTTGTCTTTTGTATTGTTGCCGTTGACTTTTTGTATTCATTTAATGTCTCTTACAGAGATATAAATAAATATTTGCATTTCTGTTTTTGTTTGTTTGTTTTTTAATGCAATTATACGTTTTGTATCCATTATTAGTTTTTTATGGTTCCGCATGAATAAAGAAACAAGTTGTTTAAGAAATGCGCGTGCGCCACTTGTATATATAAAATATAAATACAAATAAACAGTAAAATCTCCAAATTAAGGAGACGACAATTTGTTTATACCTACCTATATTAAATAGAGTTTTTTAAAATTTTTTAATGTACCTATGTGATGGTAATTAATTTCGTTGTATTTTTTGTTGCAATTTTTAGCTTCTAAACTTCTACCTATTTTGAAGATAAAACATTAAATTTAATTAATCTTGGTCGAGCCTTGCTCGTTAAGCCACTACTGGCATTTATTAATATTCCTTTGCAGTTAAGGATTTTTTATACATACATATGTATGTATGTATGTATATGTATGTACCTGCAGTATTTTCTGACATTTCTTTAAAACAAATTTGCATTACTTAAGTTGTTTTTATATCTTTGGTTCATTGTGTGTTGGTGGCGCTGTTTTACACGTCTTTTTTTTTACTATCGGTCGTACTTTGTTGCTTATAAGGTGTCATTCAACTTAGTATTTCTTGTGTTTATGTATTTGAATTTCCACTTTATGGTTATTTTTTCTTTTGTTTTTCTTGCATTTATTTGTTTATTTATTGTTCAATAATCATGTAAATAATGATGTGAGAAGAATGCTTAAAACAGACTAAGAAACAGTAATGCAAATAGATTTTATAAGTGAAACAGACAGAACTTAAGAGAATAAATTACGAATGATTTTGTTAAATGTAGGTATGTTTGGTTTATTTTAGTTGAAACTTTTCAGCCAATTCGAACCCGTAACACCTTGTTTGGTAGATTCATATAATACCAACTAGTTACAGGTACACACATACATATGTACATATTTATTAAAAACATATTTGTAGGATTTTTTTTTAATATTTGTAATGAATAAATAGATATTCTAACCTAAATATCTAACCAAAGAATGATCGACTAAATTTTTTAAACTTAATATCAATGCGTCGTTGCATTTTTATTAATGATGTAGTTTTAACTTGTCATCTGCCCATTAGTTACATGTTGACTCGTGACAACTGTTTAAATGGCGGGCTATCGAAAACAAAACGTCTTATCAAAACAATATTCAGTACATATGTATGTACATTACGGTGTTACAATAAATCAATTTTGGGTTTTCCATCGGGGTACCCCCTTAAATGTGCCAATAGGCTAGAAAATGCGATTGGCAAAGTTTCAGCCCAATCGGATAGGGCTAACACGTGCCTCACTGAGGTGGAATTTGGGAATAACAGAAAACACTAAAATTCGTATTTCTTTGTCCTCTCAACCGAAACCATTCATTCTAGGATCTTGACTCGAGTCTTGTTTTATAGGAAATTTTATTCCTATTAATTTTGATCTTAATAATTTTGTTCTGTATACCAATAGATTAAGTGATATTTAGCATTTATCAGGCCACGTCGCACAGTGTCCTGATTTCATATAACGAGTGGCCATAAATAAAAGGAGTTATTGTAAAGAGTTGAACTTTTACACATATTAAGGTTAATACAATATAATCAAATATAAAGTTTTAAAAATTTCGGAGCAAGGATTGGTGTCCTTCCCATATATCCTGAAATTAAAAAAATGCCATAAAAGGTTGAAAAAATGTTCGAACTTTATGAAATTTTGTGTAGTCATTGGATGTAATATCTTAAATGATTTCACCAAATTTTATCCAAATCAGGTCAAGGACACACCAAACTTAAAAATATCCTTTTTCAAAAAACTAAAAACAAGTGGAAAAATATAAAATTTCTTAAATTAATTCCGTACACAAAACACTTATAGTAAGCTCAATGTGTCTATCAAATTTTTTCCAATTCGGTGCCAGGACACGCTCACCTCTCATATACATATATATCCTTAAAGTTAAAAATGGTATAAAAGCTAAAAAAAATATTAGAATTGGTCGAAAAATGGTACATATTTTACATATTTGACAATAAGTACGTGCGACATATTTAATTCCTAATTTCCAAGGACATTTCCCCCTCTCCTATATCCTTAAACTTAAAAATTTATAGCGGTAACACACCTAAAAATTTTAAAGTTATTATTTATATTTTTATGCATATGTATAGAAAGATCCGAAATCAATCGGCTAAAGAAACCGTTTGACCGGTTCACTGGTTTGTCGGTTTCAGTTTTAAAATAAATAAATAAATAAGTATTTATTTTAAAGATAGAATGCTAAGACTCTAACAAAATACGTTTAGTTATCATCGATTACGGAATCTCAAATTAATTTCGCTCAACTTTAGTTTTTCTTTCAACTTAAATTATTCCACCCCCCAAAAAAAACTTATTTTAAAGAACGACATTTAAATAATTCCCTAAGAAAAAGGAGCAAAATAATCTCAATTTTTAAATACACACGAAAACACCTTCTTACTTACACTATTGGGAAACTTGAAACGCTTGCAATATTGTTTCTGTTATATCAGCAGTTGTGCACCTTTTTCGTTTATTAAACTGGGCCCTTTTCTCGTTTGTCCTAAGAGATTTAAGTTTAAGTATCCTCTTTACATTTATTTAGTTTTTGTTTCTTGTTATTATTTAACGATGCTATGGAGGTTTGAATGCGTCGTACACAAATTTGTAAATACCTTTTGTTTATTCGTTAACATAATAAACAGATCCTTTTTATAATTCTGCACCCTCTATCAATAAGTTTTAAAGTGGTTAAATATATTTTTTTCATTATTTTTTTGCGAACCCATAACACACAATATGTATGCATATCCTGAGTTCATTTATTGGGCATTTAGTTTAGCGATGTTAGACCGAATAAACGGCTGCTTCCGTGTTTTTTAACTGCTTCTTTTTTACTTCTTCGATAACCTACATTATTGTATGAGATATACTCTGGAGGTAATTTTAAAAAATCATGCTTTAATCGTTTTATAAATAGCAGGAAAAAAGAAATTATCTTTGTGAAAATATGAAACTACATAACTACATATATACATAAACTTATAAACTTGGTAAGGGGCAACTAAAATTCGGCACAACCGAATCACTTTTACTAGTTTATCTTTTTTGATAATTTCATTGCATGATTAGTTTTATTTTCTTGAGATAAGTATTGTTTACGGTCCTCATGGTGGTTTAACAAACATTTAGTAGAATAAGGGATGAGAGAAAAGACAAAAATATAAAGTTGGAGTTTAAAAATCTTTACATCTTTAATACTTTCTCTTCTTTAAAATATTGTATTATTGTTGTTGCTGTTAAAAATATTTAAAGTACAAAAGTGAGTTTGTAAGGGGTTTTATTTATTACTGGCTCATAAAAGTATTGCATTTGCCCCCATAAATAAAAAAAAAGAAAAGAAAAAAAAAACACTGCGAAAAAAATATCTTTAATAGCCAGCAAAACTTAGACAAAAACCCAAAAACTTTTTTTTATTATTATTTTTATACAACTTGTTGGCGTACGCATAGCTGCAGAGTTTTAATTACTCAATGTTGCTCTTGGGCAATTCCATTGTGACGGGTGTGACCATTTGACACA
>NDXZ01014528.1:0-10713 GCA_003055125.1 Paykullia maculata
GATCAAAACAAAATAAACAAAAATATTTAAAATTGCAAAAAAATACTAAAATTTATTAAAATTTGTGATAATATAACATTAAAAAAATTAAATAGCAAGAGTTAATGAAGGGACAACTAAAAATAAAAGGTAATGTAATTTTGTATATGTAACAGGTATTTAAAGTGTCAAAGATTATATGACCGAAATCGAGTTAATGTTAAAAAAAAACGTAGTGTAAACGTTTTAGATTTTGAACATGATTTCAAATCAAATCCACTAGATTTCGGTGTAATGTATTAATTACTTTCTAATTTCTAATTTTTTAGTTTTATTTGTTTTTAATTGTATTTGAATTTGTTTGTTTTTTTGTTGTTGTTGTTATTAACAAAATAATATACTTTAATAAAGAATGAATTCTTAACTATATCTTGAGTTTTAAGTAATTAAATATAATATATTTAAAATAAAATATTCTTCCTGAGAATACCGGGAATTCCCGGGAACACGAATTTTTTATTCCCGTTTCCCGGGAAGCTAAAAGTTCCGGGAAATCCCAAACCCTAGTGTCAACCCACTGTTTTATTGCAATATTCTGTGCAATTGGTCAATGGCAAAATTGCTTCATATGGAGTAAGTAAAATCTATAAGCGACTTTACAGACAGACATCATGTGTGTCGAGAACCGTCGTTACCGTCAAACGCGAGCGGTATAGGGCCATGGATAACAATTATTTAAAGCCTCATTATATACAAATATTCCAACAGATCAGATGCTATACATAATGACAAATAATTTGCTTATAAAAGGAAACATTTTGATATTGCGATTCAAAGTTGCAAAATAACGAAATATTTCGTATTACGCACAAAAGGTTTCTTATATATGTTGCATGATTTTGTTTGTGCATTCTTGTTACTTGCCAAGGATCACTTTGATAATTGCTTTATTCGAAGCAAAAATGATTAGGATTAGAGAAGAGAAAGTGGTATCTACCCCCCTGTGCAACAGAAATATATAATTTGATATACATATTTGGAAAAATATAATTAAAAAGCTTCATTTATATTGTTAATATTAATATTTGTGTATCAGGATTTGTTTTCTTACATTACAAAGAAGAAGAATTTTGAATCAAGTATCTTATGCTACATGGCAACATTTTAATTGAATGATTGAAGTGGAATTTTCCATTTGTAATGAAAAAAAAAAAATGTTAACAAATGTGTGTGGGAAACAAATGGAAATGAAAGCAGCAGTGCACTTTACACTTTGTTGTTATAAGAAACAGATTAATAAAAAAAATAAATAAATAAATTATATTTCTTAAGAACAAAATGAAAAAAAACAAACAAACAAACCAACCAATAAATCTATAATAAAATAATTTCATCTTATTTGCAGAGTTCTGGCATTGGAGAGCCAAGTGTACATCATGCCTTAGTTGTGATATTTTTAGAGTTTTTTGCCTGGGGTTTGCTGACGATGCCTGTTATATCGGTAAGTAACTTAAGATTTACATGTTTTAAATTCTTTAATAATAAAATTTATCAACACTTTTGTTTTAAACAGGTTTTAAATCAAACGTTTCCCGAACATACATTTTTAATGAATGGTCTAGTCATGGGAATCAAAGGCATACTATCATTCCTAAGTGCCCCCCTAATAGGTGCTCTATCAGATATTTGGGGTCGCAAGTTTTTTCTGTTAATTACAGTATTTTTTACATGTGCTCCTATACCTTTAATGACAATAAACACATGGTGGTTTTTCGCAATGATCTCAATAAGTGGCATATTTGCTGTCACATTTTCGGTGGTATTTGCTTATGTCGCCGATGTAACAACGGTAGAAGAACGATCACGTGCTTATGGTTTAGTATCGGCAACATTTGCCGCTAGTTTGGTAGGTTTTTTTTTATTTAACCTAAAAATATATGTTAATAATGATTATTGTCTTTTCTTCTAACGTAGGTAATCTCACCTGCTCTAGGTGCTGCCCTAATGGAAAAATACAGTGAAACATTAGTGGTTGCTCTAGCTACAGCTATAGCTGTTTTGGATGTGTTCTTTATTTTAGTAGCAGTCCCTGAAAGTCTACCTGATAAAGTAAGGGGTTCGTCATGGGGTGCTCCCATCAACTGGGAACAAGCAGATCCTTTTGCAGTAAGTCCATTGCCTTTAATTTCGACTGGACATTTTTATTGTTATTTATTCGTTTATTAAATTAAGGCTTTGCGCAAAGTGAGCACAGATCATACTATTTTGATGCAATGTGTTACCGTTTTGCTGTCCTATCTACCAGAGGCTGGACAATATTCTTGTATATTTGTTTATTTGAAGTTAAAAATGGGATTCAACACCATGGAAGTAGCCATTTTCATTGCAGTAGTTGGTATTCTTAGTATAAGTGTTCAAGTAACTTTGGGATATTTAATGCGGTAAGTAAGAATATTGCATTTAAATAATATAAAACATATTTTTCTTTAACACAAATATAAATTTTATTTTTTATATATGAAAATGTTTACTTATACAGAAGAGTTGGGGCTAAACGTACTATTGTTTTGGGTCTAATATTGGAAATGACACAATTATTTTGGTACGGTTTTGGCAGTCAGAAATGGTAAGAACCTTGGTACACCATAGCCATGGTCACATTAGTCAAATATTTAACAGAAAAGTACATTTTCAATTGCTTTATTTAATTGGAAATGTTTCTTTTACATTGTGAAAATCTTAATGGGTAATTGTTTTTGATTTAAATGTGTTTGCTCTTCAAAACTTAACAGCTTAAAACAGTTTTTTGGCAAATATTTGACTTACATATGTGACCAGAGCTCAAAGCTTTAACTTGATTAAAACTTGCACTATAACAATAAAATTTTATAATCGTTAACCTAAAAACAATAACCAGAAATTAATTTTTTATTTAACTCAAAGTTCTCAAGTCAAAATAATATGAACTAATGAATAAATTTAAATTTGCTAACTTTTCTTTGTAACTAAGGATGATGTGGGCTGCCGGAATTTTGGCAGCTTTGGGCTCGATTACATATCCTGCTATAAGTGCGTTTGTTTCGATACATTCGACAGCAGATAGCCAAGGTATTTATTAAAATTATAAAAAAAAAAAATTAAAAAACGTTTATTGAAGCTAATGTTTATATGGTTTATGTATATTTAAGGTGCCGTACAAGGTATGGTCACTGGCATGCGGGGACTTTGCAATGGCTTGGGTCCGGCTATGTTTGGTGTTATATTTTATTTATTTAACGTTGATTTGAATAATGAAAAAACTCTTCAAGAGAATGTCACCGATGATAATTGGTTTCAATTTCCGGGACCTCCATTTGTCTTTGGTGGTTTTATGGTTATACTTGCCATACTTGTAGCACTGTTTATACCAGAGGTACATGGTGATAGGAATTTTATACGCACTCCAAATGAGAAAAAACGTAAGTTTGTTGTTAATTGTTTTGCTTCCTTTTAAGTAAATTTATATATTAATTGCATTTCTCCGTTTTGGAAAAGGGGCTTCAGTGGATGTACAATATGAAGTTGAAGGTGGTACAAAACCAACAAGCCCTTTAATGCGTTCCGACTCGTTAGCGCAGCTGTAGTATTGTTACCTATTAATAAGAAAATAATTGTGTTAAATTGTAAGCTTAAAAAAACAAACACACAAAAAATAACTAGAATGCTTTTTATATATATAAAAAAAAAATCAAATAGTGTTTTAAAATATGTTTCTTATTACCGTCAATCCATGTTTATAATTTCCTACCCTGCCATTTTTTAGATACAAATAGTCGTTAATGAAAAATTATTTTAACTCAATATGTATTTAGGAATTTTGAGCTTTAAAAAGTTTTTTTTTTAAATTTGTATTAACGTTTTTTGGAAGCGTTTTTCTTTTCTTCTCTTAAACGTTTTTTATTTAAGTGACAGTTTTCTTTAATAAAGATTATTTATTTATTTAAAAATAGAAGCTCTTTTAAGAGATATTCAATGCAAAGAATATCTTTAGACTAATTCGATTGAAGCATATACAGTTATTGATTTTCACCCCTATTCTGCATTTCGATTACATTTTCGCATTCAGTTACGCAAATACGGAACAAATTCAAACAAAAAACTGAATCGTTACAAAAAGAAGAAGACCAAGAGTATTTCAAAAGCAGCCGTTTCGCTGTGGAACGTGTAAAATAGAAAAAGAAAAAATTAACATTTTAATAAAAAATTTAATTTTATGCAACAAAATAGAAGTTTGTTAACAAAAACAAATAAAAATATAATATTGTGGGAACTTAAATTTAAGTATGGAAAGGCAAATACACAAACAGAATACAAAAAGTGGCAAAAAAAAAGAAAAGAAAAGAAGGAAAATAAAAACAAATTAAAAAAAATGTATTTAGGATTATTAATTAAACCTTCTATTGCATTTTATATTTACATTTTTGGAATTACACACTTCTTACATCTAAATCGAAAGATGCTCCGTTACTAAATAAACAACTTACAAAAACCTATTTACACTCGTAAAGGAGAAAATTTCAATTCGAATTGAAATGTGGAATAGAGGTGTTAATTAAATTTGTATTTGTATGGAAATAAAAACACTTTCAAAACAAAAGTCAACATATCTTCCTTAGTTCTTCAAGTAAATTTTCAAAAAGAAAATCATAAGACGGATTAAAAATCTTTACATATAATTACACTAAACACGTTAACTGGGTAGATGCAATTTTTTATTGCTACATTTTTGCTGCTGTGTTGCCAGACAAAAAAACTTGCTGCACACAAATGCCATCACGAGTAATCATTTACACATGCAGGTAATTCGTTACAAGTTGTGTATACATTTTGATGTTGAAAGTCATCAAGTAGCTAAAATTTTTTGAAAATTTGGTATAACTACTAAAGGAATATAAATCTTAATTGCCAAAAACTTTATAAACTTTGAAATTTCCTTTAATGGCAAACAAATTATTTTAGTTCTTTCAATTAATTGTTTTTGTATTTGCATTATTGAATATCCATTTAAAACTAACGCCGTGTTTATAGTAAACAATTTTTTGAATTTCCAATGCTATTAACTGCAAAACTCTTGTTTCAGTTTTAAATATTTTTGTATATAAAAGTAAAGCTGCTTATCAGGTAAAATGCCTAAAGTTATTGAAACGAAATTAGTTCAGCTGAGCTGAATCTTATTAAAATTTTGAAAAGAATAAACTTTGTAAAAAAGCTAATTTATAGAAAAAGTTTTTTAATTGATATTTATTTTTAGGAGAAAGAAAGAGTAAGAAAAGTTTTTATTAAAAAAACTAATTTAAAATGATTATATGTATGTAACTAAAATAAGAAAGGCTTTTTTTTTTGTTGATAAATCGAAAATTATACTTCTGAAGTTAAGAGGTTTACCCATGAACAGTACTACCAAATAATAAGTAAGTTAATCAAATGCACTTTTATAGTGTCAAAAACACAGTAGTGTATTTTTAAGTTAATGCAAGAAATTAACATTCATATCATCCTTAAATAAAAAACTGTGTTTTTTTCTTGATTATTTGTTTATTTAATCGCTTATTTAGCATGTCATGACAACATGATTCATTGATATTTCAAACCATGGTGCAAATACGTAGATGGCCTTTTCCAAATGTCAAAAACTCATTCATTCTTTCTTTTCTCTTGTCAAACTTTTTATTAAAAAAAAAATTCTCAACAAAAAATCTTCTTTGGACTGCAAGCACCTTTTGTAGTTACACCATGTTTCAAGCTACTTATTAATTTTATTTCTTATACATAATTTGTTTAATTCTTATTTTAAAAAGTAACTCTAATTTTTTAAAAGCTCCATAACAAAAATGCTTTTTTAAAAATTCTTGTCAATCAGCTCTTTACTTTAAGAAAATTTAGCTATAGTTTTTTGTTTAGTACCTTTAAGAATATCAGAATAAATTTAAAATTGTTATGCCTATTTTAATGTTTGCAATGATTTACAAGATCTAATCTAAATTGGTCATTTTCCAAACATACATTTAAATCACTTTTACGATATGACACGGTTTTTTTGCAAGCAGCATAATATAATACTAAAAATATTTTACAATTTTGCATGGGGTTCTAATGTTGATGATCCCATAATAAAAAAATATTTTTGAAAAACTTACAAACAGTAGTACTTTGTTTTGTAACAATATTGCAATTTTCGAATTTACTTTAAAATATACTTCAATATCTTTAAAATTCCTAGTTTTGTTTTCCATTAAAGAATGCTAGAAAAAGTATTACTCTTTGAAAAAAAATAATAATAATAAAAATATCAACAAAGTATTTAAGTTTAGGTTATGTATGCATATTTTTACCACTGGCATGTCCTCGCAGATTAACATTTTAACATTTGCACTGAACTCATACATACCCTATGATTTGAAAATTTTGTTTCATTGAAAAAAAATTAACTTATTTATGGTATAACTTTTATGTATCTTTATATTTGTTTTTAATTTTTTTGCAATGTCGCGGGTGGAAATTATGGCCTCTAAAGAAATGTGTGCCCTTTTTAAGCCCTTAATTTATAAGAAATTATTTTGATAGAATTAAAATGCACTTATGCTTAAAAAGGCAAATTTTTTCTAAGTAATATTTAACAATGCTACATACATACATACATATATTACATCTGAAATACTTGCCATTGAGTTTTGTTTTTTTTTTTCATAATTTTCATTTTCTAACTTAATGCTACAAATACTAAATAAATGCAAACATAAACATAAATACATTATTTCCTTAAAAATAATTTAGACAATAAGCTACATATATTTTTAATTGTACATACATTTGATGTAAGGAGCGAAATAAGTCGATGTATCTGGACGAATAGAAATTGTTCGGAGATTCGTAACCAATGATTTATGAAAAAAATTGTGGATGCTTATATTTCATGTTTTTAATAAATTTGATTTTAAACACACAAACAAAAATAGCATTAATAAATATACGAAATGATTATAATTAATAAATTTAATATAGCAACTGTTATAAACTGTTAAACAAATATCCAATTATTTTATCAAACGCATAATCTTCGAAAATTATATCCAACGGTTGACATTTACATTATGGCATAAGTTATTAAACTGTGATGAATTGTATTGAAAATTAATAATGGTGATGATGTTTTTTTTTTCTTTCTTTTTGTTTTGTATAACATAATTACATATTAGCAAAGTAATTGTGTATATTATAAATATTTTTAAAATGTTTTTTGCATTGATTAAAAAATGTATAAAAGTCGAGAAATGGCAATAAAAGTGTAAATATATTAATAGTAGTTTGTCAATCGTATGGATGTCAATTATCAATTAAAATATACATAAATACATACATATTTCCACATATTTTCACATATTTGTTTATATACAAAAACAAAAATCATAAGTTTTAAAATATTATAACAATAAACCTAGAGTATTTCTTTTGTAATTGTTTTGTGAAACTTAAGTTCATCTAATGTTATTAGTTTTTCAAAAACATTTTCTCTTAAGTTGGTGCTAAATTAATAATTTATTATTGGTAATTTATGTTTTTTATTTTAAACACTTTAACGACAAGTTTCAATTGATTACGGGTATATGCATGTAAATTGATTTGATATCAGTTAAATCAAGCAAGATTTGGATAGCAAATTAAATATAAATAAAATACCATGATCACATACCAACACATCTGTTGGCGATTTTATTTAAAGTGAAAAAATCTTAAAAATAAATTTAGGTTATAAAATTCTTAAAAATTATACTTGTAAAAATATAATTTGTAAATTTATTTTTAAAGAAAATACACATTAAATTTCCTGTTTTCGCAAAATATTTGTAGTTGTCTTTTATTTAGATTAATTTTTTTTTAAATTAACAGTTAATAGTTATGTTTTTTTTTGGCTTTGTATAAGGCTATCCGTCAAAGCTAAAGTTTATTTGAATAAAATGCAAAATATTTATTAAAAAGATAATATTTCTAGATACCGACGGTAGTTTTCAGTTTTCTAAATTTTAAATTTTTAGAAGTATCGAAATGTCAATAAAAAAATATAAAAAATGCAAAAACAATTTGCTATCAATTAATAAATGAATGAATACCTTTGAAAAAAAATTTTGTAGTCAACATGTATGGGACTGCGACTTAAACAGTTTTTTCCCCATATAGGTATGTTGACTGCAGTTTTTTAAACACTGGTTTCAACAACTTAATTTTCTGCAAAGTATATTTTTCTTAAATCAAGTTTTTTTTTTATAATTAAAACAGCAGTTTAATTAACGGTAAGTACAATCAATTGTTTTCCAAATTATTTTAGTTGCCAGATTAGAGAAACAAACGGAATACATTGGTTATATTTTATGTCCAGAAGTATAAAATAATTTCTTTGTTGATTTTTCAATATGTGCTGTTTCATACTCATCAAATTTACCTGGTCAGTTTTTGTCAGTTTTTTTAACATAAAAGAAAAGATAAAAATGAAATTGACGAGTAGGGTTAAGTCTGTACCCCTTTTTATTCTCTCTTCCTCACTCACCAAAAAAAACTCAAACTTGACGTAGCTTGACTAGGTGTGAAACTGCACTATCGGATATAACTTCAATTACCAATATAAGGACACAATTGGTGTTATTTTAAACATTTCATAGAAACTAATAAATCTATTTTAACGGCTCAGATTTGTTTTAAACATTAACTGCAAATATAATTACAGACAGACAACAGTTTACTTATGGTGTTAATGTTTCTGGAAAGCAATTTTTGCTTTAAATTAAGCTAAAGTCTTATTATTATATACATTAAGTTGAAAAATACTTTCTTTTAGTAAAAAAAATAATTCAAATAACACGGAAATAGAAACTCATAATAATTTTTTTTAATAGAAATTTAAAAAATTATATATATTTCTTGTTAAACTGAAGAAAACAAAATATTTTAGTCTATCGTAACACACTTTACTTTTCATACAAATGTATACATATTTTAATTTTAAAAAACTGCATATAGTTTACCATTTCGAAGCAGTGTAAAACCTTTTTTTTATTTATTTATTTCGTTTTCCAAAAACAAGTTTGATAATACATACATATATAAATTATATTCAGTAATAACAAATTCGAATTATGTTTTAAAAATAAAACTAGTGGCAACGTTAAGGAAAAACAGGGGTGTAATTTTTGGTAACATCAAGAAAGGGTAACAAAGTACCATCACTGTTTTGTTAGATATATAAAGACTTGCCATATCAGCGAGTCTGTAAGTTCAAAATATTAAAACTGATACATTTTGTATATGTATGTCAAAAGAATAAATAAAATAGTTATAGAATATTTTTGTAGTATATAAGAAATAAAGTTTGATTGTTATTTTTAGTCTCGTTTGAAATCGATTTTTGAACTTTAGGAAAATAGCGTTTAGGAATTTTTTAGTATAATTAGTGACAAAGTGGCAAGTCTTGAAGTATCAACTTTGTTTCGTTGTTTTTGCTGTTTTCAGTTTAATTTGTTCATTCGTTGGAAAAGGTTGTTAACTCGGTCAAAGGCTGCGTTTGGATGCAGGCCTTTCTGCATTTGAAGTGTGTATGTGTTGTGTGTGTGTTGGTTTCTTCAGGAAAAAGCAAATAAAATAACACAAATTTCTAAAAGATGTTGAGAAGTGATTAATTTATAAAAATTGTTTAATTAAAAATAATAAAAAAGAACTTCAACATTGTCTAACGAAATATTGGATAAAATAGGAATATACATAAATGGTGTGTATACAAGATTTTGGAGTTGTTACAGTGATAAAAATTTGATTGGATCCTGTTTTGTACTAAAGTGAAAATCATAAATTTATGCTCCACACCTAGTTGTTTTACATAAAACAACATAATTTATATTATCTGCATATTCACTGTTAAATTAAACAGATAAAAAATCATTTTTGCGGAGATCACCCCAACTCAAAAAATATGCTGTTTGTAAAATTTTAGAATGATGAATATTTTTTTTGTTTTTAATTCAACCTCCTACTGCGCACATCTCATTGATTTGCTCTCAAATGCTATTAAGTTAATATTTTCCTACTTGTTTTCTTTGTTTGTTTTTTATACCAGAATGAGAGGTAATTTGTATATTTTTTTACAGTGGCTTTTTATTTATGTATGTAGGTAGGTATGTGTAAAAAGTTCAGAATTTTATGTATGTACATGCATACTAGAAAGCCATAGAAACATTGTCAAATAACAATGTATGTATATATATATATATATATATATATATATAAATATAAGCATATATAAACATTGCAGAGTGTGTAATGAATACTTGATAAATTAAGAAGTACATACAAACAATTGCACCTTTAAAGCGTGTACGTGTGTATGTGTATGTCATATGCAACACACTTTATTTTTTCTTCATCTAATTTATTAGTAGATTCTTTTAAAATCAGCGTTGCCAGTTTATATTTTTATTATAATATATTAACATGAACTGGATTAGAAAACTATTAAAAATCACAAAGAAATAAAATTGCTTATGCAAAACATTGTAAGATAGTATTGGCCAATTCGCAACCTGTGTTGTATCGATGTAGGTACATACATATAGGTATTGTAAAAAATCTTTAAACAGATTTGTTTGTTTTTTAATTTACTGATTTAATATTGTTTTTGTTTCGACAACTAACTTTCTACGATACAACAGA
>NDXZ01014531.1:0-16521 GCA_003055125.1 Paykullia maculata
CCTATATATACCGTTAACACATGTGTGTGTGTGAAGGGTATAACAAGTCCAGGCATAAAATGAACAACACCGCAGCGACAGCACAAATATTTTTTGAACGTGACATATTTTCATTTAATTATTAAACCACCATAATTTATAAACATTATCCCAACAACAAAAACATCAACAAATTATAATGACGTGTACAAAAGAAGAAAACAACAACAAAACAAAAACAGCATTATGTAAAGGTATGTGTTTTGAAATATTGGTCGTTTATTTCGTCCTTCAAGAGTAATATCGTAGCAGTTGTGTGGTAGTGGCAGAGTTAGTAAACGATGGTAATAATATATTTGTTTTGTTTAGAAGCAAAACAATGAAAAGAAATCATTAAAATTGTAAAATTAAGGGTAGCTATTACCCGTTACATAACATCGACCACGAACGACAGCTTACGCAAAGTGGTAACAAAGAAATGAATGGATAATATAAAATAAAATAAAATAGAATTAAAAAAAAAACAAACAGGTGTCCAACCAATGCCGACAGGTTTTAAGGGCAATTTTAGAAAATCCCATCTTGTTATAATAAAATTTGAAATTAAGTTAAATAAAGCAAGTAAGAGCGCTATATTCGGTTGTGCCGCACTTTATTTACTCACCACCAATATTTTATAGTTCATACTTATATGAAAAAAACAAAAGCAAAGAACTATTTTTAGTTAAAGAACATGCTTTATATGGAAGGTGGACGTAGAAGTGAGTGTGTCACACTTATTTTCTATTGTTGAGCTTTCATATATTGACCAAAAAGAAATATTTGCGAAATTAAGCATCGTATATGTGATTTCGATTTTTAACTAAACCGGGGGAAACACTGTATATGCCAAAATTTCCTATGCTTCTAGGAAGACATGACATGACCTTTTCTTCCATTACGATGCATAAAATTTTTTTTTTCTGATTTCATCCATTTTAAAAACTTAACATTTTCAATATAAATTAAATATTTTACCAAGATATCATCCGGGTCTTTTCGTTCGAGCTTTATTGTAATCGTTTAAGATTCATATGAGTTCTAAGAAAATATGTACTTTTTTACCTAAAGCCCGCTTCACATTATTATACTGAGTATTACTTATTATTATGTCAAAAACTAAAATAAAATAAGAAAGTACTATAATGTGAAGACAATATGTTATGAAATGTGAAAAAATACGTACAGAAATTTGACAATTTTCCAAACACGTATGATTTTCCTTTGTATCAGGGTTGTGTTTTTTCTCATTTTATTTAAAATGGGATAGTGTAGACATAAAATGTAAAGATAAATATTTTCTATCTGATTTACAAACGGGGTGGCAAAATAAAATGCTTCCACTTCTCTTGATGATAGTAATAAAAATATGTTGATTATATTTATTAACAACCAGAAGTTAATTAAAACAAAAGAATGTAGTTTTATGGTGAATAGAAAAAATACTCTTTAGTTCAAAGAAAGCATTTTAGATAATAAAAAAAAAATGTTGTTTGGTTGCGAACTAATAGAAATATGGGATTACCACCTCTTCTCTGCATATTTTCAAAATTGGAAAGCCTACTCTTTATACGCTAAATTATAAATACAATAAAATTAAACCTAAAAATATGTGGTGAATCGATTTCAAATTGATTCAGGACACTTCATTTTTTGGAAATTATGTTTTTTCAATATTTGGGCACAAAACATATTGAATATTAAAGTCAAATTTGATCTGGCCAGACCAAGTTAACAATATATTATATTTTAGGCTTTTCAAAGTAACGTCTAAAAATGATGATGAAACTAAATTGTTATTGAAGCGATATTCCGACTAAAACTGCTTTGACGCGAACTTCTTTGTTCTAAACAGTGCAGTTATAGCAATAATTTTATGCTGCGACCGGTTGTTAATATATTTTATTATATTTTGCCTTTCAAGTTCCTGTTATTAAAAGGTACCTTTAGCCATTGTGAGGAATAAAGTTACATTTTATTATTACAACTTGCATTTAAAATAAATTTAATAATTTAAAAAATATGGCAATATTGGTTTCTGTTTACCAAAGACTACAACCTTTTAAATACAAAGTAACAGGGTTAAATAGTTGAAAAAAAAGGTGGCACCTTTAATTTATTAAACCTTACGTTAAAAATTAAAGGTAAAAAGAACTTCCCTTTATGTTATCGTTCACTTTTAGTTTAAAGTGTAGGTATAATAATGAAAAACTAGTTATCTGTCCGATAACATCCGTACTTTAGCTATTGGTAAGTTGTAATAATGGCCCTGAGTTGGATAAACCGGTCGTGGCCAAAATTTTTTAAACAACTTGTTTAAACAATAATCAAATATGACAGAAATTATCAATTCGTATGTACAGAAACATTTTCGTTTTAAACAAAACGATAATAATATTGTTTTTGTTGATTTAATCAACCAGAATTGTAATTACATAGTCGATACATTAACCAATTTTCTTACCCTTGGCTATGGCTCTGCTTACCTATGTTAAACAGATTGCAATTTTAACATAAAGTCGTCTCTGATAGTAAGTAAATAACCTTGTCTTTACTACAAAAAACAAAATATACTGTCGATTATATAAAGATTGTCGCATCGTTAAAGCTATATACAATCGGCTGTTAAACTTTATAATATTGTACAACTTATCGCAAGTTGTAGGGGTTGCTTAACGATAATAAACTACAAATTTTGGAGGAATTTATTCTTTATGTTGACATTCTGCTTCATGTTGGCAACGTTAAACCTAATGCACTTTGACAACCGTTATTCTTTCCTCATTTGAAACTGGCCACCCTAAGTCCGCACGTAATTTGTTTTATTGTTGAGGGAAGCAAATTTTTCTAATTATCCATTCAAGGAAAGGAATATTGTTACCCAGATTAGTGGTCACACTGTCACTCTCCCTCTACTTTTCTCTATAAGAGCATACTTTAGATATTAGAAAGGTTATAAAAAAACCGTTTTGTTTGTTTGCTTTAGAGATTGAAAGGACATTTTTTAAAAAATTGCAGGGGTCTTTTTTTCTTATTGTGTATCCACTACATAACAACACGACTAGAGATTTTAGTTTTCACATCGTTAGTTGGATTTGACATATTTTTTCTTTTGGTGAAATTTCGTTACAGTGTTGTTGTTTTTGTTATTGCATATAAATATACACCTTTAGAGTATCTGGCAGATGAATGTGTGTAAACGTTTTTTTTTTCCTAGACTGTTGGTGTTGCATACCTAAATAATGTTGTTTAGGGAATAAGCGACAACAAAATCTCAGTTGTTAAATTTTATAGTTCAGCAGCACTCGTTAAAACTATTTGTGCGCACAAAGTTGTGTAGTTTGTTGTTTTAAGTCTGTTGCATAAATGTTCGTTGCTGCGAAAAGTAGTGGTTCTTTTCTTTCTTATAATTTACACACGTACGTTACACGTTTACACCGATTTTAATATAAAAACACACTAAGTCTTCTTTATGCTTTTTTGCAATTTTCATCAAAAGCACACGTTTGCTTGTAAGTGTGTCTTTTATATTTGAAACATTGTCTTCGTTGTCACTTTGTATGACATTTTAGTTGAATGAAAACGAAATACATAGTTTTGTTGATATAAAAGATGGCACGTGTAACTATTAACTATAACTATGAAACTATGAGTCTAAGTAACTATTCACAGTGTTTCCCATATAACTAAATTTCTAGGAAGTCCTTTCTTTCCTAAAAGTTTGCTTTTAAAAACTGTTTATATATGCCCTTCTCACCTTGTTTGTTATTTCTACAATATTCATTTGCGACCCCATAATGTTTAGGGAAGTCGATTTAACCATGTCTGTCTGTCAGTCTGTGTATATGTCCGTCTGTTCAAATCAACTTTTCTCAGCCTCCCGATGTCGTACACGTTATTGGTATTAAGCGATCAGAAATTTTCCCGAGATTCTTGCTATTGAAAATCAATTTTTTTTTTGACAAAAATGATTATATTTGTGTGTAAGACATTAAATACCTTTCAGGCATATGAGTATACATATATATACACACATACATACATATATACGAGGTGAAGAGTATATAAGATTTGGCACAGCCATATATAGCGCTCTTACTTGTTTATTTTAGCAAAGTTTTCTTGATTTCTACATTTTATAGACTAAGATCCGGAAACCAAACTAGTAAGAGCGTTATATTCGGCGATATCGAATCTTATATACCATTCACTACGTTCTCTATGTGTGTAAATTGGTACAAAAATACACAAAAAAAACATTTTTTCCCCAATATAATCATTTTTGTGTTAAAAAACAGAAGAAAAAAAATTTTTTTTGCTTAAAAATCGAAAATTTTTTTCTTTAAAATTCCCCAAAAGACATGTCTTACACACAAATATAATAATTTTTGAGGAAAAAAAAAGAAACTTAAGAAAATGAGGCCGTCGTCTTTTTATACTTATATCTCAGCCGGTTATAAATGGCTCTTGCCAGTTTTCAATACCGAATTTTTCGAAACCAATTCCAAAAGTTCGATACCACACACAACCCTGGGTGACCTATGGGAGCTACGAAAACTTGATTTCAACATACACACGGACAGACGGACATGGCTAAATCGACTTCCCTATCTATAAGGATCCCAAATATATATACTTTATAGGGTCGCAAATGAATATTGAAGAAATAACAAACGGAATGACAAACCTATATATGTATACCCTTAACACATGTGTGTGTGTGTGAAGGATATTAAAATACAATTTGGGAGTCACTTCTATATAAGTTTGCTAGTTTTTGCTCATTATTCATTTAACTGCACATTGCTTGGAAAATATTGTAAATTTAATTGGTTTTTTTACGTGCCTTAGTTTATATTTAAAGGACTGTGTAAGTGTGTTTGTGTGTAAAGGAGACTTTAAAAGGACCTTGTCGTTTACATACACCCAGCATGTCGATTGTCATTATCCTTATCTGGTTATTTGTGGGTTCATTTTTATTTCAATTACATGACTTATTTGTTGTTTTATTAACAATTATAAGGAGTGTCGGCGTTTGTCTATCGTTTGCTCTATTAACTGACAAATAACATTTAAATTGTCATAAAAATAAGGTCCAATTTTACCTTTAAGCAGCAAATTAGCAATAAACCTCCATTTCCTTGAAACAAGTTTTTCGTTCTACAACATCATGCATAATTTGTTTTATCGAATCACCTTTTTACATTTCACGTTTGCAAAGATCTTTAATTACAAAACTAAAAATTACCTGTATTTAGCTCTAACATAATTATAATTAATAATGTAAATCACGTTTTTGTCATTTATAAAGACTTCATTCAGATATGAGCATTAAAATTAAAACATAACCATGATGATACAAGTTTGTTCTTCTGTTCTCTTTTTTTATTTTTATACTTTTTGCTTAAGTTGTACATAATTATTTGTCTAGAAAACTGTAGATATATATGAAAGTACAATAAGAGTACCGCTTTATTGGAAGTATAAAAGTAAGACAACTTAAGTTTAAATTATAAAATTAAAAACTAAAAAAAATATAAAGCAAATAAAATCGTATTAAAAATTTGTTTGATGTTGCAAGCAGTGTTTCTAAAAATGTTTTTTTTATTTATTTAGGATTTTTTAAATTAATTTTTTGGGTTCCTTTAACTGGTTTTGCCCTTCATTTATCATTTTGTGTGTAATGCCAAGATACATTTACTTATGTAAGAAAATTTGTCCTTGTAATTTTCGGAGTAGATTAAGCAATATCCGTCTGTCTGTCTGTGGAAAACATTCTCACGGCCAGACTAATGATTGCAATCAACTAAAATTAACCTCAGTTTTTAATAATTTTTCTAGTTAAGATTGGTATTGAAACTGAGCTTAATTAGTTGAATAGAAAAAAAGTTATACTGCAAAATGCGAAAGAACCGATTAATAATTAGGAATTTTTTACAATTTTATTGAATACATTTTAAGTTACTAAACGAGTTATAGGAAATGATTACTTTTAAACGTTTTGTGCCAAAAATCGTTTAAGAAAAAAAGTTAAGAGTGATTATATGGACTAAATTATCAAAATGTTAACTATTTTAAAAACATATTAAGACCAAATCGGTTCAGTTGAAGCAAAGATATGTGCAAAATTATGAGCCCCAACACGATACGTGCTTGCTTGCAATTAAACATTAATGCCGTAAAAAGTTTTTAGTGTTGACTAAAATAAACTAAATTAATATGGGGTATTTGTTTAATCATTTAAATTCCTCTTATATCTCTTAAACTCGTAAACTTTCATATAATATTTAAAGTTTAAGTGGTATAAGAGGCATGTAAGCAATTGAACGAATACCGCTAAAACTACTACTAATAATGAACTACTATTTTGATTTGCTTAAGACTTGGAACAGAACAATTAAAAAAATTGAAAGCCTGACTCCTGGCTTTCAATTTTTTTAATTGTGTAAAGGTAGACAGACCCATTTATAAGTTATTTTTTAAAAGGGGCACTACTAAGGGTCCAACACTTAAATTTGCTGCAAGTCTTACGCTGACCATTACAAACAGCCCTGAATACAGTGGTGGTATATATAGGCTAAAACCAGTGAAGAGTATATTGTTTTTTATAAAAGATACTAGGGCCATGGAGCATAGTATTATGTTGTCCTATTATTTTAATGTTTTCCAAGCCTGAGTCCGGTTATCTCGTACAAAGCTAAGTGAGATTGTGATATATCGGAGTTAAGGCCCTGAAAGAGTAGTTGTCAAAAATTAAAAGGTTTACTCAGTTGCTTCTAACGATGGACGCTTTCCTTAAGCTAATTAAAATATAATGACGTTCTTATATTTAAATATGTTTCAAGTGGATACGTACAGCCGAATTACCACCCACACACTTGACCTTTTTGACCATCATATTTTGCCAATTAGGAAAATAAGATAGTAATATTTAATATGAATTGTTTAGCCTAAAAAAAACATAAATATGTAATTAAGTAAAACAAAAAAGTATTTGTTTTACCTTTGCATCTCTCTCTTTTTCCTCTTTGATTACCTAAAAAACCTTTAATTAATCATCCACTTTCTGTATATTTGATTTTTGCTATAATTTCTTAAGGGAAACAAACAACCTGTATATGCTGAAGGCAAAGTGCAAACATGTGATTTGCTTAAACTCTTTTTAAATAAAATAAAAAGAAAAAAAAAACTGCAGATTTAAGAAATTCTGTTTCTAAATGACAATTTTTTTGTTGTCCTTCCAGTAGCAAATTTCTTTAACTGTCCAGCATGTAGCACACGGAAAGACATAAAAAATGTAAACTGTTCGAGGGTATCGTTATAGAAACTTTTGCCATAAAACACCAAGCAGCAGCCAGCCCGTAGTAATAGAAAAACCCCACAAAAATAATAGGAAAAAAGCTGGAGCTCATGATTATGTAAAGTAAGTAATTTCGTATAAATTAGATGTTTAAATAATTTAAACGTTGTACACTTTATATGAATAAACTTAATTTAGAAAAAGGCTACACCATAAACATAAAGTAAACTTTTAGCATAAGCCTTAAAAAAATACTTCAAATAAAATCGAGAGCATAAAAAGTGGGTGTCACTAGTATTAAAAATTTCCACAAGTAGATGTTTGCTGTAAAGCAAAATTAACACCAGCACGCATTTAACAAATTTATTTTAATTGAGCATGTTGAAAATTTTAAATGAACACACATTGTTTAAGTTTGGAATGAGTTCTTGTTTCGCCGTTTGTTTTTAAAGTTAATTTCGCGTATGTTTAAATAAAAAGTTATTTTCTGGGTTTTTTCTTACGCTATTTTTTTTAAAGTACCAAACAGGATACAGGAGGTTATTACTTTAGCAAAGGAATGATAATAATTGTTATTTTTCTTATTTTTTTTTAACAATGTTTAAGTTCATCATCTTTGAGAAATTGTTAAAAGGAAAGCAAAAGGCAGAAGCAGTACTTTATAGCTATTTTATATGTAAAATAATTGTTCTTCCATGAGTCGTTTGAATATGATAAAGTTTAAGTTAATGCCTGGGGGTTGCATTTTGGCGTACTAATTTTATTTAATTGCAAAAGGAAAAAGGGGAAAAAATAACAGTTGTTCTGGTATGCAAAATCATTGTCATCATCATCACTCCCTCAATATCCATATTTCACAATTGCTTTCTGATATGGCTTTTTGAGCAGGGCACAGTGGAATCTTTTGAAACATATGTAAATTTTAAGCTGCTAATTCGATATTATGGCCCTATTTCACTTTCAGTGGTGACAGAAGGTTTTATCATTACGTGTATCACACTACGAAATATTTGCCTTGGACTTAACAAAGTTCTTGGTCCTTATGACTATCTAAGTCGATTTTACTATGCCCGCCTGTTTGTGGAAAATATTCTCATGGCCAGACTATTTAGCTAAATGAAATGAAATTTACCTTAACTGTTTATAGCTTTTTCCGGACGGCTTGGTATTTAGTATTGAGGCAAATAGTTAGTTAAGTTGTTAGTCTAAGAATATGATTTTAGGAATTGTTGACGCAGAAAAAGAAATGGAACAAAAATGGGGGCAAAAAGGTACTTTTAATTTTTTATGGTTTTTTTTTCATTTTAGAACTTATGTTTCTAGAAATATAAAGTTAGACCCATTAATCCAGGTTGAGTTAGGATATCTAATAGGGGGGCAAACTAATTCTTTATAATTTTTATAATAGTGCTTTTCACCAGTTATTGATTGTACTGTCCCAGAAGAGAGTAATTAGGGACTCCTAATCTAAATTTAAATAGGGTATGATATGTATGGGGACGAAATACAGGGTGTCTTGTGGTAAATTTATATTTTTAAATACGATTATTTCAAAAAGTATAAAACAATGCGAAGAGAGGGTGGCACCGTTGGAATTACCGATTGTGCTGATTTGTTAGTCACGATGTCGTAGTGGTCGATTGAGCATCGCGCGTTCGCAGTGGAGACATTTTTAAAGAGCACTTTTGCACTGTAAATCCCATTTTTTGGAGCGACGAGGCTCATTTTCACTTAAACGGCCACGTCAATAAGTAAAACTGCTGTTACTGGTCTCCAAGAATCCGCAGTCTTCGATTGAAACATCAAAAACCATTGCATTGTCCAGGGTAACTGTTTGGTGTGCCTTATCCACGCATGACATAATTGGACCATTTTTTTTTTTTTAAATTGAAGGCTCTGTTTTAAACAGTTTGTGTGCACTCGACGGAAGACATCTGGATGACGAACTCTTTAATAAAATTAAATCCGCATTTTCATTTCATCGTTCAATGCCCTTAATAAAACTTTGTATCATTTATTACGTTTTTTATTTAAGTTTAAAAATATAAATCTGCTACCAGACACCCATTAGAACTTTTTCATTTCTATACTGAATCAAAATATATTTAATTAGATATTGATGAACCCCAGTTATGAAGACATCAGATAAGGTAGGTATAATCTTTTTGTGTTAATACGGAAGGTAAAATATAGAATCAAATAGTGTCTAACTATGTCCTAATATTTCTTTCAATTTGTGTAAATAATAACCAAAAAATTTATATATGTATGTATGTTACGAAAAATAAAAAAAAATGCAAAACAGAATTTGAATGTTAAATAAATATTGAAAAATGCGTTAACGGAGTAGCAAATTAAATGCTATTACATATTCTTTACAACAACAAACTGTTATCACTGCACATTTACTTACAAACGTATGGGCGTATGCGATTTAACATTATTTTTTTTTTAAGAAATTTAATGCTGATTAAAAGAAATTTAAATTATTACAACTTTGAAACTACCAGTCAGATTTTCTTGAACTTAACAAGAGGAGATGCACATTCAAAACAAAATTTTGGGAAGAAAATCGTTTTAGCCTGAGCGCAGATACAGTGGCCGAAACCTGACTACCTCAGTTGTGATTTTTTATTAAATCAAGTTTTAAATTAAATGTTTAAACATAATTTTGTTATTATTTATATATTGTGGCGAAATTTGTTCTCCTGAATTCATAATGTAAAAATAAGTGTAAACGCAATTTTTAACTAAAACGCTTCGTTTGTATATGTTCTACAAATTCTGTATTTATATATTGAAAATTTAGCATGGATGAATATAGGATTTCTACTTGTTTTGCCATAGAATATAAGTAAGCATTTTTAAACAATATAAAAAACATTATTATAAAAGTCTTACTTTTTAACTTTTGATGTTCCAGATTTTGAATAAATCCGATTAGTAAATTAGAAGTTACATATTTATTACCTTTTACTAAAGGCCCACTGTGAAGGGTAGTTTTTGTTTTTTTTCTACTTTCTTTTACAACTAACTGGTTGATTTTGGGTCAATGAATGTTAAAAGTTTATATTCGTAATGTAATTGTAGTTTTGTATGTAGATTTAAAGTTCGCAGTTAAGCTTATAGCACTTTCTATGAATTTATAGATATTTTGAATATTTTATTAATTGTCATAACGACATGTCCTGCAGCTATAAAATATGTATTTAGTTTTGCAGTTTTGCAATAAATATTTTAAGCAAATCAAAAAAGATGGAAAAGGCATTTGCCCTAAATTAGTTCAATCAAGCGAACTTTCTTTGATATATATTATGTATATGTATATATTATTTGAATTCCATAATAGCTTTAAGGTAAAGCTTTTTCATCTTATCAAATGCTTTAACTTAAATTTAATTCTAAATCTATTTATGTAGACGAAAACAGAGAGATTAATAAATAAAAAATTACAAATTTTGTTTTGTTTATACATACATATGTACATTTGTAAACATATCTTATATTTCGTTTTGACTTAATTAAAGTTCGTACTTTCTGTAAATGAAATTCCAAATAAAATGTAATTACTGCAGCTTTGTGCTTATAAGTCATCTGTATTTATAAATCATTGTTAGAATCCATTGAAATATTAGGGGGACAAATAAATTACAACATTATTTTAATGAGACGTGAGTAAAAAGTCAATTGCGCAAGTCATTCCACTATTCAGTTGCAAAATTCAAATGTCATAAAACAATTTTTTTATGTTTAAGAAACACGACTTCTACATACTAATTAATTTAATTGCAAAGCATTTAGAGAATTTAAATACAGATTTTGATTTTTAATAAACAAATGATTAGATAAAAAAGCCAATACCGATTTCAAAAAATCTGGTATTTTACGGGATTATTTTAGAATAAATGAAAGCCTTAAGTTTTGAAAAACTAAATCAACTATTACACAAAATTATTAATCGATTTCAAACTACAATAAATAAATGATGTTAGAAAGAAACACAATTTTCCTAAAATTTCAAAAAAATCTAATAGTTTTTTAAGTTAATTAACAGTGCTATTCCCGACCAAGTGACATGTGTTATAACAAGTTTACTAAGGTCAAAACCATTTGCTCGTGCTTAAAACCAATTGTCTTGCCAGATTAAAAAAAAAATTTAGAATTAAGTTGTTTGCAACGAACAAACAATAAACATATATTTTGAGATTAAGCAATTTGAACTATTTATTTATTTTACAAGAAAACAGCAAGACGGAGATTATTTTTGCCTCGCTTTTTTATATATGTTCGTTGCATGTAAAATTGTTTTTATATATGGAGTTTGACATATGGGCGTATCCCAGAAACAGTCTACCAAGCAAAAATTTTTCAAATTAATTTAACTCACATTTTTTTTCAATTAAATATTAGACTAGAGGTTTATTTTTATAAATAAAAAAAAATTATTACCAAATCCTACTTTACCTTAGGTCTCTTAAGTTAAGATTATACAAGAAATTAAAAATTTTTTAGGTCCGATAAAAGGCCATATTTTTATTCATTTAATTCTCTTCAATTTCAGTAAAAAAAAATGTTTGTTTACTATTTTGGAAAGATTGAAATTAGGTGTGAAATGTCAGGTCCATGCGTTGCAGCGTGCGCAACGGAAAATAAGGTTTTTTTTATATTGTGAGTAGAATAAACATTTTCATTTAAGTTTTCTATATTTTTAAATCAAGTTCAAATTCTGCTTTTAAGCAAATAAAAAACTAAAATTTTTCCAATAAAAAACAAGTTAGAGTGCTATATTTGGCTGTGCCAAATCTTATATATCCTTCACTACGTGTATTTACGTTAAAAAAATAAAATTTTTTTGCCGATATCTCGAAAAAAAAAATTTTTTTTCTTATATCTCGAAAAAAAATTTTTTTTTCTTATATCTCGAAAAATTAATTTTTTTATTTCTCAAAAGGTATGTCTAATTTCTGAACGTTTGATACCAATAACGCGTCCGTACAACATTGGGGGGCTGAGAAAACTTGATTTCAACAGACGGACAGACAGGCAGACGGACAGACGGACATGGCTCAATCGACTTCCCTATCTATAAGGATTCAGAATATATATACTTTATGGGGTCGCAAATGAATATTGTAGAAATTACAAACGGAATGATAAACTTATATATACCCTTATCACCTCTGGTGAAGGGTATAAAAAAAATATTAGAAAATTTCGGTGACGTGCGTCACTTTTTGAATTCTGACAAAAGTTGCATTAAAAACTTTTGCAATTGTTATTGAATTATCGGGGTTAGGAAAATTAAAGAGTTAAAAAACACTAAGGTATACAAAAATACATTCATTAATTTCTACTGGAAGCTCTGTTTCGCATTTTCCATGTTCCTATCTAACTTTAGCAACCTTTTTTAAAAAAGAGTGTTGTGACGAAGCCAATGAAGTTTGTGTTACGAAGTAATAAAAACATGCATCATATTTCTTTCATATTTTTTTAATATCTCGAAAACTAGTAGAGACACCATTCTGAAAATATCAGGGTACTTAGACCATATAAATAGCTTTTTTATAAAAGTTATTAAAAAATTTGGAGATATATTTCTTTTTTTTTTAAATATATTTAAAAAAATTATTTTTTTCTTAACCCTTGACATCTTGCCAACTGTAATCAAAAAGAATTATTTTTAAATCTTAAACACAACAAAAGTTATGAACTTTTAAATAAAGGCTCCATAGCAATATTTTTTAATAATTTAAAGCTACAGGCTTGCCATTGTTTATCAAAATTTAAAAAAAACAGAACCGTTTTCAATATAAACGTGCATTACTACATACATTCACAAAATTTTATCAAAATCGGAAACCATCCGTACGAATGTAGCGTGCGTTACGCAGGATTAGCCCATATGTATGACATAATCAGATTAAATCATTAATTAGCTTCTGAAGGATTGTGATATGAAAGTATTTTTACTTAAAGACCAAATTGTATAAAACAATATTGCGATTGCAAATTAACGACATGCTCTGATGTGAAAACCTCAAAAAGTGTAACTGATATGAAGAAAAATTTCGACAATATGGTAACACATAATCTTTTCGTATTTCTTTATCTCTGTTTTGGGAACTTGTCATGTACAAGCGTTTCAAAGAAAATTATGAATTTGGGAGCTTCTAATTTCACTAAATTCTTTGCAAATATTTTTGGCATGTATCATAAAATGTATCCTACCCATTTTTGGCCCTAATGGGGAAACCTTTAGCGCCTTCATCATTAAATGTATGCCCTAAAATTGTTCCCCTTATGTTAAAGGTACCACATCCCCAGAGCTTAAACCCTTTTTATTTTTGGCCTAAATATAAAAAATCGATATGAAAGTATTCCACACAAAGTTTCAAAATATAAAAAGACTCATAAATTTATGTTGAAAAATTGACAAAGTTGTGGATTTTTTGCTTACGTCTCAGCCATTTATGGATCGATTTTTTTAAATAAGTTAAGGCTGATTTTATTCCAAATAGTTGATTAGGGCCCGTACGCGGACATCGCTAAATTAACTTCTTATACTATAGGGATTCGGAAAAATAGTTACAAAATTTTACTTTTCCATCTCTGAAACATGCGTTTTTGTATTGTTTTATATTTCTGTATTTGTTGTAGCGACAATCCTTTTCTTTTGTTCGCTTACCAAGAGATAAATGGTCATTGTGACACTTTTTTGTCAGAAACTATTTTTGCACATTTTTTTGTTTTAATTAATTTTTTAACATAAAATGAACATTGAATATAATTAAAATTTGTCGAAACTTACTACCTACATATATATGTTATAGGTAATAAATATTTCCAGAATACATTTAAATGTTTCCTTTGAGCTTTATATATTAGAAAACACTTAAATCGATAATTATCGATAAATTTACCTTGTTTTTTTTTTAAATGTAGCAGTTGCTTTCAAAATTAATCCCTTGTATTTGTAGTAGAATTTGTATGTTAATCCATTTAAAAATTTGTTGCTGCTTTTTCTTAGATTTCTTTAGAAATTCTTAAGAATATGTGTGGTAGACTGATAAGACAGTAACAAAAATTAGAACAAACACTTTTTTCTATGGGATTATTTCTTATTAGAAATTCTTTGTTAATTTTAGCACTTTTTGTTTGTATTGGATGGTAATAAATTTTCGTTAAATGCACAGACACTTAAAAAGAAAACTATTGGATTTGATTAAATTTTTGAGTGGTTAAACTGGTATCATTAATTTTTGTTATTGTTGAATTTGTAAAAAGACAAGACAAATATTTAACGCCCACACGTTACGAAAGGGGAGTTGAAGATATAGGTACACAAATGAAATATTTTACACATTAAATTGATTAACAATAAAAAAAACACCTTTTTTACCTACATAGTATGTAGTTTTTTAGATAATTTTTGAAGAGCCTTTTATAAATTTGTCATAAATTTTATGTTAAAAGGCAGACAGGCGCCTCTCTGGCACCTACATCTGTCTGTGGGTTAAGCAATAAACAAATTAAAGCCGGCTTTTGTTGCAATAAAATTTACCATTTCCTTAAACAAATGGGCAACAATTGTGTTTTTTTAAATTATCTTTTTCCGTTTTTTTGTTAAATTTTCCACAAATTTCTTTTAAAATTATATTTTTCTTTGGTATTTTTTGTTATCTTTTTGTATTGCTTTTGTGTTGCTGCTTCTTGTTAAATTTTTCACATGTAAACAAATCGATTTTTTGTTGTTATTTAAACCGTATTATATAGAAATGTAGGTAGGTATAAAGACAAAATGCATAAAAACAAGAAATCATCAAAACATTCACACTCACGAATTTAAAACCGAAAACGTAATGTCAAAATCCAACCGAAAAACATTTATACACAAACAACAATTATACCAGAATCACAAGGGAGCAGACAGTAAAGATTTAAATTGGATTTTTTTCTCTGCTTCTTTCTCTACTTCTTCAGCCATTAGCAAAATTTTACCGTAACGAAGGAAAAAGAAGAATCTAATCAGCCGCGTTTAAATTTGCTATTTAACACTTGTAAATTCATTTCACTTGTTATATTTTTTAACAACTCATTACTTGCTTTAACAAATTTGTAATTTCTTTTAAAATTTTCCTTTAATTTCACTTATATTTTATTTAAATAATTCTTGCTTAATTTCGTATGGATATTTCTTTAACTCGCGTTCTTTCTATCCGCGTTAAAACTGTCAAACTGATTTTACTTTTGTGTGTGTGTGCTGTTTTTTCTCATTTCAATTCTTATTTTCCTATATTTTTAATCTTTTATATTGTCTCTTTTAGGTTTTATATGTTTTTAAGTTAGTAGAGTTTAGTTGTTGGCTAGTGAGTTACAAATGTAGAGTAAAGTTATTAATGTGTATAAAAGAGATAGCTATTGTGGTTGATTATTTAATGATTGTCTAGTAAAAGACCTTTGCAGAAAGTGGTTGTTTTGTTGAATTTCCAGCAGTTGCTTTCAAACTATGAACAGTGTTGCTTAACTAAAGAAAATAAACTAAACGCTGTTAAAGTTTAAAAAAGTTTGTTTTGGTGTTCAATTCTAATATTATATTAAGACTATAACAAATAATTAGATTTTGCACATGCACTAAATAGAAAAAAATTTCATATTTGAAAATAAATGATTTGTGACGATAAGGGACTAATTCTCGCATATTCTTGATACGTGCGAGTTTCAGTTTAACCGTGTGAGTTTTCTAATAAGAATTCTTTATTTTTCGGTCATATAAGAATGCAAGAATTAACCCTCTTATTTTTGTTTTTAATACCTATCAATGTTATAGGTAATACCTATAAATGTATGTATGTGGCTGAATTTTTTGAAATTTTGTGCCCGTTAGTATAACATCGAAATAAAGTATGATAAGTCCTATGTTAAAAAACGAATAAATTGTTTGATTTATTTCAAATTCAAAACCTTGTGCAAAATATGTATGTACATAAATTTAATTTTACTTTGGAATGTTTCGCAATATGTGTTAAAAATGTATATGTAAAACAAGGCAATAAGATTATTGGTATGGCAACACTTAAACATAGTAATTTCTGATCTATGCTTTGCTGCCAGGTTTGTTTTTCACAGCTTAGTTAGCCTAAAAGTTATTATATATGTATATTCATAAATGCTAATACAATTATTTTATGTATTTTGTTGTTTTC
>NDXZ01014532.1:0-13753 GCA_003055125.1 Paykullia maculata
GATGCTGAATCTAACTCCCATTGACATTTACATCTAGAATATCATCACTGTGACTCAGAGAGGCGGGTGAACTGACTAAAAATGACTAGTACGAGTGAATGCAACATCGGTCTTCAACGGTAGATCCAAAATGGACAACATAATTGGGGCTGGTTTATTCTTTTATGACTTTTGAAATCATTTAGACTGCCGGATGCCTGTTCCTTTTTTCAGGTCCAAAATCAATGATGAGAGCACTGCTGTGAATTAGACCAGGAAACTGGATCCTGGATCCGGCGATTAATACCCTCAATTCTTTAATAATTAGATAGAAATCAATACTTAGGTGCATTCAATCCCTCAAACTACTTACTCGACCTCATGCCAGGCTAGTTTGGATACCGGAACACGCAGGTATCCATTGAAATATGATGGCTGATGAATGTTTAAGGAACAGAACACTGACTGATGAATGACTCGGAAACACTGTAATATTTATCAAGATAAATCGACGAATGGACACTGGAAAAAATAGCGCACTGATGTTCCAGTATTGGCCCCTGCAGGTTATCTAGATCTTTTCGAACCACATACACGAGTACTAGAACGTAGACTCAAATAAAATTTCGTAAAAAAAGACGGCACTCCTGGCACTGCGTAATCGAAAGAATGTCGATGGATAAACAATGCACGGTTTATTCCTTTAAAGTTTTTTAATCAAAAAATTCTTCTAAGATAAAAAAGATATTTTCGAGGCCTTCAAAACCTTTAAAAGTCACACAAATTTCCGATCTAAGCAAAATTTTTATTTACCCAATTATGCTTACTGTAGCTAGTAAAGGCTTAAACGTTACTCTCGAAATTAAGATTAATTATCCTAAAACTGTTTAGTATCTGGGCAAAATCGCTACAATTTTTTTCTGGAAATACAAGACTTCTTTCTACGTGTTAGTTCCAAATAATGCCAAATCCAAAAAACTCCTTAATGCTAATAAAACTGTTGAAAATATTAAAATTTAAAAAGTAAGGCTTTTCTTAATCTAAGCCTTCTTCATTTAAACCTACGAGATTTTAATTGACCAAACGCTTTTATCAAACTTTAAACTTTTGCCACTTTATTTCGTAAAGGCGTAAGAGTGTGTCGAAACAATTTAAATTCAAAAAGTGTGTTTTATTACTTTCATATAAAAAATGTCAACTTGAAAGTTATTTAAAACATGATTCAAATATACATACAAATGTTAATCCATAATAATCCATACAATTACACACTCTAGTTTATTTTATGTTTTGAGAATAAAGATTTGATGATACTTAGACCCAAGTCACTACTAATCGCAATATATAAATTTGTATTTGCATATATATTTTTCTAATCGAATTGTGTAAAAAATTATTACAAAATACATAAGTTATTTCGCAAGCACTAAAAGAATCATCAAAAAGTTTAGCATATTTTACTATAAGCTTTTTAACGAAAAAGCAAAACAAATGTTGATTACAAATAAACAAAAATGCAAGAAAGAAACAAATAATTTCTAAAAGAAAGAAATTCTTAACATTAAATTTTTGGAAAATCCTTTTGTAGGAGAGAAAAATTATTATTAAACCAAAATGTATAAATTTAGTTTTTCTCATTTTTCCATTATACAAAAGACGGCTCAATGGCACGATTTGAAAATATCTGAACTAATGAGAGGTAGCGGAGGGTGGGAGTCATTTCGATCGAGCTTAAAAATTCCTTGTACAAAGAAGAAGTCATTGCACATATTGGTCTGGTGTAAAACATTGCCAGCAACATTGTTCACATTGCAATGTTTGGCACAAACAATTTTGTGCAAGTGTTTTTGGTCTTTTTTTTTGGCTGTGGAAAATATATGAGTAAAAGTTTTAATTACCCATAAAGATGCTGTTTGTTGGAAAACTACTTACATACATACTTACACATCGACAAAATTACATTGAACATTAACATCTATAGAAAACATACCAACTATGTCGACTGCATAGTCGAACAATTTTGCGATAAAGAAATAAACCAAACAAAAACAAACTGAAATTACAAAAAAATATTTTATACCAATGAATTTACCACTACAAATAAACGTGCATGCATGTATGTATATATGTGTGTGTCTGTGTGTATCTGTGTATAACAAGAAAAGGAATAACTGTGAAAACAAAACAATTGCAGTTACAACAGAAATGATGTAAATTATTGGGTAATAATAGTTTAAGATACAGGGGGGGAATCTGCGATTATTTTGTTACTTTTTTGCAAAGTTTTACTTTATTGGTATTTTATGTGAAAAAGAAGGGGAAAATCTGTGGCAGAATAAAAATACGTGCACCCATACAAATTTGTACATAAAGGCTACAACAAACGTAATCAGATGACTAATATTAGCCCATTATATAAAAATTTATTTGATAAAATTTATCCTTTAGAATACGAGCGTTGTTTATCAAGTATCTAACACCAATAAATTAATATTTTTTTATTTCTTCTAAAAACTTAAGCTTTTTTGTTCAATAAATCGCTTTAAATTAAAATTTTTTTAACAATTCCATATGCAAATAGTTTTGAAATTAATGCCAATTGGCTCTTTTGCAAAGTTTCAGGTGATTAGTTGACAAAATATATTCCGTTTAAAGATTGCCCTCAGAGACCAAAAAGATTCGAAGATCGACAATGATAGATACTTATCAATCTAATATTGTTATTATTGTGGTTTTAAGAATTTTTTTTTTATAATTTTCCTTTTGTTATATAATTTAAAAAAATTACTGTTTTTCTTTTAAATAAATGCAACTAAAATACAAACCACAAAAATGCATATTTTGCAAAATTAAAAAAAAAACTCTCGTTATATGTTATTTATATATTTAAATAACTGATAGAGTTAGAGCTTAACATGGAATGATCCTCGTAACAATACAATTTACTTACACTTGGTGAAAATGCGATTATGTTCTCCGGTCATTTCATTTGTTTTTTTTTTTTAAAGGCTGTTGTCCACACATTGTTCTATTAAACCCACACTCACACAAACACATAAAATCATTCCATTTAAATAAGTTCTTACTAAAGGTAATCCAAAATAACAAAATACATTTTGTTTTAAATTTATTGAAGCAGAAATAGTTTTTCAACAAATAAAAAATAAAACACAAAAATTTTGAATTTTGTAACTCGTTATTGTAAATACACACATAGATGCATACATACATACAAAACATGCATAGATATATTTAGTTCATACACCCAGAGATTATGGTCACAGTAATATGATTTTATTATTCTTTGATCACTGCAATTGTTTATATGATTGCCACATACATATTATTGCTGTAGTTAATTTTGGACGAGTAACTGAACCATAACTATGACTACAGTAACCATTTATATGTTGATGTTGAGCATTTACTTAGTTGTGGGTAAACATAAATACATATGTTGCTCTTTGAATATATATGAACCATAATCTAAGAGCAAGATATTTATGGTTTGCCGTAATCAAGCTAATAGTTAAGATAAACATACAATGATTATTGCAACCATATATATGTATAATCTTGGCATTGGCGTAAAACATGACTACAACCATAACGTTTTTGTGACAATCATGATGATGATTTCAGTGACTATAGTATTTTTTTAATATTCTGGACCATGTTTCGAGAACATACTCAGACCATACCATGTTGTTTCTTTGCGTTTATGTAAATATTCGTGCTTGTATAACATCCTAATCAACACTAAGATGACGATAATTATGTTTTTTATAATTTTTATTTTGTTTAAATGCTTGAATAAAATCGAGAATGACACGAATTTTTACAAGTAAAAAAAATAACTGATTTTTATTACTTTTTTAACAACAAATTATTTGCAAAAAAAAAATACTTTCAACATAATCAGCAAATTGTAAATGAAAATTATTAAAACTTTTGCGATTTTTTTAAATTTATTAAAAAATTTACAGAAATATTACGGAAGATTTCTGGTAAGTTTTATAAGTGAAACTACATACTTATCCTTACTTTTAATTTTTTTTCTTTTTTATGACATATTGACATTAAAAAAAAAAACTTTTATTATATAAATGTTTGGGTGGTTCGAAAGCACAGCTTTAAACATATCATAAAATTGATAAAATATTACGATACAAAAACATTTCCATTAAAAGCAATAAAACTCCTACAAAAAATAAATAAAAATTAAATATTATTGACACAAGAAATGTTTAAACCAGAAATATAAAATAAATAAAAATCAAAGAATTACTCGCCAGCTAGTTAAAAGGGAAGGGAAGCTATAGAATTTCAAAATTAACGTTGTTGATGTCCGCCCTTAAGTCATGTTGAGAATTCAATTGACCGCAAAATCAAGATTATTATAACGTTAGTAAGTTAAACAAGGAACAGAAGAAAAAAAAACAGCAGCAACAACAACAATAACAACAACAGCCAGCAATGACACACACAAAAACAAAATAACTTGAGTTAACTTTTGCCTCAAATAATGTGAAAAACCAGACTGAAAATACCCTTAGATATAACGGAAGTAAAACACACACAACTTATGGATTCTCAATCATACTCTCATACCCTCAAGCATACACACATATACACAGCAACAAAAACTTTAACATACATACACATTTACATATGTATGTATGTTTGCATATATTGTATAGACAATTACCAAATATACATAAAGTAAACTTAAAAGGGTATCAGAAACGAACCAGTCGAATAAGAAATATTTACTCGTTTGAATGATAAACATTATTCGGATTAGATATTGTAATAAGTTTTTTTTTATATAATTTGAAATTTAATTCTAATTATTAAAACAGGAATAAAAAATCCATTAATTATTCGATTAAAATTTACTCGAGTGGATTCTCTAATATTTACAGTCGAACAGCCGTATTCATAATACAATTTATTTTAGGTTCAAACACACAAGTTAGTTAAGGAAAACTTAAGCCTAAATAATCATTGAATACAATATTTAAAATAAGACCCTGTTAAGAGCCAAATGTATAATTGAAAAGTGTTTTGTCTAAGCTGGCGTATAATCATAATCACAATTAATTATTTTTTATTTAGAATTTGCTTTGCTGTTGTTGATAGAAATATTATAAAAGTTTTTTTTCTCTAAAAAACACAAAGCTTTAGTTAAGAAGCCGAAAAAAATTATATCTTTTCACCTGAATTACTTATTAATTTTATAAAGTTTAATTTATAAAATTGTTTAACATTTACAATTACACGCGTTTTATAACACTACTTTAAAGGAACTGAAAAGTATTTGTAATTAAAATAAATAATTTTTAGGAACAAATTAAAAATTTTAATTTTAGAATTTAACATATTGAGATAACAAAAAATTGTAACTTCTTTAGAACATTTTCAAAGCAATATATTTTTGAAATTTCGTTTGGTATACAAAACACAATACAAAAATCAAGCTTAAAAGCATATAAAATTTACTTTCTTAAACATCATGGCCAAATATCATGTTGTAATCAGTTTTTAATTAAGCTTCTTAAGCCATATTTAAAGCTTTGAACTATGTTCTTTAAAATCAGTTTGTATTTGCATAACTAACGAGAAGCAAATATGTTCTTTCACCCAAGCTTTGTCTGAAATTAAAAAAAACTTAATGTTATCCTTAGCTTAAAGTAAGAGACTAATTTTGCTCCCTAAAGAAAAAAAATCCATTAAAAAAGGATTAATTTAAATTTTGTTATGATTTACCAAAGTTACTTAATGCTGATAATCTTTGATTAATACAATTTTATCGAATTTAGTTTAAAAACTGTTAAAAGCTTTTATGAATAAGACTGTAAATATATGTTTATGAACATAAATATTTGTTTTTTGTTCTGGTATCAAATAAATTGACTGACCATTAAACCGGAAACAAAAGGTAAGATTAAAAATCCTTTGAGAATTTCAACTTAAAACTTTCATAGATACTTGGTTTTACGATAATAGACATCATAGATGTATGTTAGTACCGTTCGTACCTACATAAAAGATGATGCCAATGTATGTATGTTTTTATGTGTGTATGTATGTATAACAAGACACTTGTATACCTATAAACAAATATTTAAAAAAAAAACGTATAAAAGTTTAAGATTTTGTTGGTAAATAAAATTATTAAGGTTTTAGTAAAATCATTTTACATTTGTGTTGTTTTGTAAAACTGTATATAAAACAAGTGAAGTTGCACTTGTACTTACAATTGAATACACAGATAAAAGCACAAATATATACGTATTGAAAAACTTCCTGGAAGGAAAGAGTTAAACTTTACTCCATACAAAAGTATATCCTGAAATGGTAAAAGCAAAAAAAATAATTTTCATCTCGATCGAATGGAGTTTTCAATGTTCAGTAAACCACACAACAGAGTTTATGCAAAAGTATTTTTTGCATATTTTCCTCTACTAAAGGAAAAAAGATAAAAACAAAAGATTCCTCATACGAATTTTTAGTTTATACTTAATAATAGGATGTAAAAAATGTACCCAAAAAATGTGACTGCTTTTATGGTTTGTTTTAGTACTTACGATACGCAGTAACTAAATACAGGAAAAGAAAGAGATTAATAAAATGGGCTGGTTAGGGTCCTCAGATACTTCGTAGACTGCAATCGATGCAGAATCAAGTGTATCATATTTTTACAATTTGCCTGCAGCTAAAATTTATCAATTGAGTTTAGTTTCTTAATGAAATCAGTTTTTGATAATTTTGTTTTATCACAATGCTCTTAACACACACAACAAACTGCAATTTTTGCGTTGGTATGCGAAACAATATGCAAATACGCCATGTTTTTTTCTAACAATTGATGTCAGATGTAAAGTAACAATAAGTCAATTCATCAATTGTTGAAATCTATATCAAGAAAATTTACATTATTTTCCTTTTAGGAAACAACAAAAACATATCGAATGTTCTTTATGGGTTAATGAATAACTCTTAGCTTTGTGGTCCAGTCTTTTATTATTATTATTACTTCAGTTATTTTAAACATTTATGACAAATTAAATAAGAAATTATTGTCTTCACTTATAAAGTTTTTATTTAATTTTTCAAAGTTTGTTTAAAAGCAATAATATATTTGATTGATTTGATAAAAACGAAACTTGGAAGAAAAAAATTAAATATTCTTTAATAAAATATGCTTTAAGCCACAATCTCATTTATCTTTATTTTAATTTATTTTCTTTATCTTGTCGACATCGAGAAAGAGAGCTTTTGGTATGAGTTGATTGGTAACGTCTCTAGACAATTAATAAAATTTCCTACTTTCAATATCAAGATGTTGCCCATCTCTAATAGCTACAAATGCTTCCTGCGTAGAGATAGAAATATAATTGCACACACCCTCTCCTGGCTGTTATGTAGTCATCATCATTATCATTATAACAATAATAATAATTAGTTACCAACATGTTGTTGTTATAATCATAATAAATGAAAATTGATTGAATTCCATTAGGAAATAATAATTTCTCTCCTTTGTTTTTGTTTAATTTATCTATGTTTGTATGTATGTATGTATGTATGTATGTTTTTATGTACAATATATAAAGAAAAATAAATTGGAAATAAAATTAAAATATAAAGCTACAATAATTATTTAATGCAAATTTATATACATAAACATCTTGATTAATCGCATTTCACTTATTAATTACTTAAAATTTACAAAAGAAAATTTATAGTGGACATAAATTAATCAAAAGCATTCATCAACTTAAATATATATTTATGAGATTTTTAATTATACTTATATTTGAAATCGTAAATTATCCTACGCCGTTATACCAATGGATGTTATAAGAAGTTAAGATTTGTTTTCTTCTCGTCTACTACTTTGTATAGAACAGATTATCTTCGAAGCTACTTATCCGTTTTCAGGAGTTTTCTAGTCTTCATTTAGAATTAATCATCATGCACATATTGATATGGCACCTAAACTTTAGTATTTTACTGCGTAGTTTTTTTATGCGTGGCTGTTCTTATACCCCCCTTCCCCCACGGACATTTCTTTTTTACTATAAACGCTTTTGCGTGCGTTTTAATATTTTTTTTAGAGCAGCAACGGCATAAAGGTCAACCATATTAAATCATTAAATCTCTAATATCTGTCATTTAAGGTTAACTATAGTTTAATATATTCAGGTTATTCATTTTTTTTGTAAGGCAGAGTGTAGCATAATATCCCTCTTAAAGATGATTAAAATTTAAACAGAAAAGATATTTTACGATATACTTAATGACCACCCTATTAAAAAACAAACATATGTGTGTTTTTATGTATTTATACATATGTAGATATGTATGTATGAATATGGTTTAAACATTTACCCAATGCTATAGTCAAGTATGTGTGTAAATATTTCTGATTAAATGTTTTATTTCAACGTTAGTTTTTATGGCACGTAGAAATTCCTTAAATATTATTTTACACTTTATGGTCTTGATATATGAAGATGATTGTTAAGAAAAATGTTTTTAATTTAAAAAAATTTAATAAAATTTTTACTCGCACTAAACACACATGTTTACAGATGAATGTTTGCAACAGAATTAGAATATTAATCATGAGTTATACACATTTTCTATCGTAAACATCCCACACGCCCCTAAACACACCGAAAAACCAACCCAAATGACATCCAGTTATTCAAACTTAAATAAAATATCAAGGTTAAATGATTGTGCATGTTTATATGTATGTATGTATGCATGTTTGTTTGTGAAAAGCTAACAAAGGTAAGTGGCCTATTTGTTAAAGAAAAGAATTCTACGAAAGATTCAGCTCATTTCCTGCGACATCAAAAGTAGCCCAAAAGCAAATGGATGTATGTATTTGAAGAGAACAAAATACATACAAGAAGACAAATTATACTTTAACAGAGTGCTAAGAAGAGAAATTTGCACCTTTCATTCATACATACACATACATACATGCGAACAAGGGAACATACTAACATTCTAGCAAAAAATATGTTCATACATACAAAGATTTATTTCATTTATTACAAGAACACAAAATGGTTTATTTATTGTTGAAGATTTTCAACAGAGGAACAAAACAAACAACAAGAAACAAATGGCGAAGTAAGGAAGAGTGTGATTTAATAGCAGACTTTCTCTATATCTCTCTCTCTCTCTCTAGTAAACTTAAAATCGCTTGTTTGATAATGCTAGAGGCTTCAAGTTTTTTAACCGTTGATATGCTGTAAAATTAAATGCCTTACATTGTACAAATCACCGGTAATCAATTCAAAAAATAAAAAGAAAAAACATCTAACCAACATCTAAAGCCATTATAAAGTGTACTAGAGAACGACCTAAGGCCAAAACTAATACAGTAGGGGAGAAAATATGTGAATTAGAAATTCAGTTAACATTAGATTGATTCACTGGTATTTTGGCCAAATTTAACTACGTAAATATATTGAAGCATTTTTAATCTGCTTTTACAAAACAAGATACATACATACATATATGTAAATACAAAAATATTTTTCTAATACAAAAATCACAATTTTATTTTGTTTTCAATATTATAATTAAACCTGCCTAAATTATATGAATGTATGTATATTTGCATGTATGTATGTACACATGTATATTTGAATGCAGTCTTTTTTGTAATATAAATGAATGAACGTGCCTCTGTTGATGTCTTGTTAATATTTCGCATTTCCCGGTTAAAGCAATAGATTAAAAGATATAATAATATTTTTGCTTGTAATGGGAAAATTATTGAATTTGTCAATGAATGAATGAAAACACACACAACTAACAAACGTACAGGTTGCAAAAGCGTTTAGTAAAACAACTATTTAAGTCAACATCTCCTTCCAGACAGTTCAGAAATCAAGCATTCAGTTGTTCGCTCTTTATTCGTTTCTTCACGAACCGATTTTTAAAAACTGTGAAGCAAGTTGTTTTGTTGTTATTTCGTATTTCGTATTTTCTTTTTATTTACTTTTTTGAGTTTTGATGAAAAATGCTGCTTGAATCCCTTAAGTATGTATTTATGTATACGTAAATACGTACATATGTACACGCAAATAAAAAACTTGGCTGAGTATGGTCACGGAACATGATCATAAAATAGTTTAATAATGCGATAGTCACTGAAATCATTCGTATGATTGTCACAAACATGTTATGGTCAATACCAATATCATATATATGGTTGCAAGAATCAATTATATGTTTATCTTAACTATTAACTTTATTACGGCAAATCATAGTTATGTTGCCTTTAGATTATGGTTATCATATATTCTGAGATCAACTGATTTATGATTACCGACAACTAAGTAAATGGGTACCACTTACACATAAATGATTGATGTAATTGAATCAGTCACTTTCCCAATATTAACTACAATAATAATATATTTGTGGCAATCATATAAACAGCTGCAGTAATCATAGAATATTAAAATAATCTGTTATCATACTCCCGTAACCATACTCAACCATATTTTTTCTTTGGGTGTATGTATGTATGTTTGTATGTTGTATGTAGTGTTTTGTTCAATGTTTCCATTAAATGTTCAAACAGAAAATCTACTGAGATTGTATTGTTTGAAGGTGTAAATTGCGTACATGTGTATGTGCAAGTGCGAGAAGTTTTAAAAGGAGGAGGATAACAACAAAAAGCTTCATTGATTTTCCTGTACGTTGTCGTTTTTGTTAAATTCGTTGAGTTTGAGGAACGACGTACATAAATAATAGCAAAACAAGTAATTTATTTGTAAAATTAGGCAATTTTCTTGCACGAATTACAAAATTGATAGCTTAAATAGCTTTTGCCAATATTAAGAAGCTACACACACGCACATACTAATGGTGATGGTGTGTATGTGTGTGTGTGTGACACAAAGAAAGTAAATGTATATATATATATGTATGTTTGTATGTTTTTCAACTTAAGAGCTACTTACAATGTTTACTACCCCACAATATTTGAACAAAGAAAAATGAGAAAAAAATTAAATCAAATATGAAATTAATATTAGACACTTTTTATAAATTTAACATCTCACCCATCATCAACATCACAAACAGGTTGGTTGTTTATTCAACAAAAGATGTTTTAATACGAGAAAAAAAAGTTGAACGACTTTTCAATTTACTTTTAAAAGTTTAACTAAAAAAACAAATATTTTGAGAAAAGATGACAGTGAAATCCAATGGAAACATAGTGGGAGGATATAAAAAATCTTCAGGTTACTAAGTGGAAACATAGAAATATTTCCAATATTTCAGGAAATTTTTGCCATTTTCTTTAAATGGTTTGGAATACCTGAGTTGTAAAGTTATTGTTATTTAATCCAAATCAAGAAGTGTACGTTAATCACAATTCTTATATAATAATTTATCAGATTATTAAAACTGCCATTTCACTGTACAGTGGCGGAATAATAAATTTGCTTGACACGTAACTCATGTGACATTAACTTTTGAACCAACGATAAAGACTTTTTCACACCTAAATATACAAATGTATCTGTACACACACACATACAAACATATGTATGAAGAAGTATTTTCTATTTTAATGTACATATGTATGTTTATGCGGTAATAAAATATGTTCTACTCGTACATACATATATGCATATGTACATATGTATATGTATGTACAATGTGCGTATGTATAAATATTTTTTTGCTTCTTACAGTCAAATCATTATAAAGCACAATTCCATTTACACTTGAAGTGAAAAAATGATTTGTTGACAAAGAGTTTTTTTTTCCTATTTTTAATAAAATTTTCTTAAAAAAATGATGAAAAACATTTTTCCATTCTTCCCCTTCTTTTATTTTCTGTTCTGCTCTGGATTATTCGGAGGTATGGCGTTGTGAAATGTTTGCTTTAAAGATAAATTGAATAATTTTTCTTAAATTTAAATAACCTTTTTGTAATATTTATCATCTAAATTATTTTACACTGACTAACATGCGCGCATAAACTTTTGATTTGATTTATAACAAACAATCAAGAAAATATGCTACGTTTTTCTTTTTAATAAAAAAATAGTTTCAAATATTACAGATGTTTTATTACAGAATCTATTATTTTGTTGGAAAAATATTTAGTAAATAACATAGGCACTAAGCGAATGCAAAATATATTAAAATCTATGTTGATTAGTGCAAATTAAATGGTTAAAAGGCTACTAGAGAAGAGCTCGTAAGTGCTTTTAAGTTACGCAAAAAGAATTACTGATAAACAAACATACATAAATACACACACATGTACCCATGATCACGTGATTGCAATCATCAATTAATTAATAACGACAAATAAACAAATTTTTATTTATTAAGCAAATTTTATCATTAAAAAAAGTATTCGATTAGATTAGGATTAGAAATATGAAAACTTTAAATAATATTTCCATGACATTTCGTTAAGTGTTTTTTTTCAAATACTTCACATTTAATTCAAATGATTTAAACAAAAAAAAATCAAATATTTTGGTAGAAAACTTAAATAAATATTTATGCAACTTAATAAATTGTTTTGTAAAAAAACTGTTTCTTTTTATTTATTTTTTTTTTTGCTAAAATTATTTTTGCAAATGCACTTGTACGAGAATCTCTCATTTATATATATTTTATTTATTTTTGGTTTGTTCCTATTAAAAGGTACAAAAGTACTTAGCAAAATGAAAAATGAAATTTAGTTAAAGAATTTATTTTTTAGTGGAAATCTATTTACGCTAACAACAAGAATTAACAGCGCAAAAAGACAGGCAGTAAACATTTTACAACGAATTTTCTTTACTCTACAATCTGTTGAGTTTCATATAATTAAGCAGTTTAGAATGACAAAAAAATTTAACTTATAACTAAAAATATTTAAAATATTCATAGCAATGCTACGAAATTTTGTTTTAAAATGCATATGTATGTATGTATATATGTATGTATATTAATTTATATTATTTAAGTCCTTTTACTCCTGTAAGGATCATAGGGCCGCAACAGGATTATTCCAGTTTACTGGATCGGATACGAGTTGTGTTACATCGTTCATTATGTAAATGGGATAATTTAATTTCAGTTTATTGTTTATTTGACATGGTAGTAAAAAACTATTAAGGACAAAAATGTAGCCCTTACAGAGCCATGAACAGCGTATGTATGCAAAATATTTTGATCAGACTAAAAATGGCGACAAAGTGAACAAAATACTAAAAGGGCGGTATTTGTAGGCGTGAAATAATAAAAATATTTTTGGAATTGTTTTTACATTATCTTTAATCCTAGGGGGTGACTGGCACAATATTTTAGTTTAAAAGGAACACCTTAGCATTCTAGTGCGGTCCATATGGCAAAACGGCTTTGGATTTTTAAAACATATTATTATACATATATTAACGTATAGAATAGTTTTGATAAATTATTTATTAAAACTTTAAAAATTTTTTATTGCAAATTTTTAATATTTGTTAAACATAGCGACAAACATCAATATGGTGCAATAGAATTACACCATATTTAATTATGTTTTGCCTAAAAGCAACGTTCCTTTTAACTTGTCAGTGGGTATTTCAGATTCCACATAACCCAATATATTATTATTCTTATTTGTGTTACATTATATCTATGTAAATGTATGTATATATAAGCACGCAACGATTTGTTTAACCTACAAAGAGGGAAACCTATTCCGTGATATTTTGAGAGTAGGGTATTCGTAAATAAA